>CM050165.1:311617821-311722821 GCA_027410445.1 Discoglossus pictus
TTGTATTTGTCAAATGCAAAATGTGCACAAAAATAAACAATTGGATGCAATCGAGCTGGCTGATTTTGGTGTCCCTCTGGCAGAGGTCCCAACACGCCTGTAGATCTTACCATATTTAGCTCTACAAATTGATGTTTTCAGAGTTATTTTGGCCACCAATTTTCTTCTTGTAAAAGCAGCTCTGTGCTACACCATTTTATCGTTTATGCCTATGTAGATGAGCCTTGATACAAATATATACTATATATACAAACAACTAAATTTCGTTTGACTGTCTTCCCAAAAGGTCAAATTTAAACCTTTTTCGTGTTTATATATTTGTCTATATAAGCATTTGGTAATGGGAAGCACTAGTGTAATGCGAAACCTATTGAGTGTACTCTTCTTTAATTGATATTTGGATGCAATTTAGAATTATGTCAAAAAATGTTGAAATCAAACATGAACCAGTGGTCCAACCATACTCTACTTTATAAGTCATCTTTCTCTATCCTCTTCTCCACACTTTCTTTCATCATATATGTTTTCACTCTTCCCTTTGTACAAATGGAGGGAAATGGTCCTAGGTGACTAGGAGGAAAGCTTTTAACGGTATAATGGAGTAATTTAGAAGCCAGATAGGATGGAGATAGATAGATAGAGAGAGAGAGAGACTTTTTTTTTGTTTGTTTTGCTGGACCAAGATTTCATTTAGAGGCAGGATTTTGAGAAGTGGACTTCTTTTACTGGCTTCTGACTTGCTAAGGTTGGTTTTCTCTTTCTAAATTAAAATATTTTGTCCAATAAAAAAGGTTTCACTTTTTACTGCCGTAATATCATTATTAATTATAGATAGATAGAAGGCATTTTGGCAACCATTCTAGAAGTTGCTTGCCTAATGACCAGAACCACCATTTCAAGATTTCTTGTATGAGACCAGGTAAGTAATCAAAATGAGCCACTGCTTGAAGATGGCGTGATAACAGTCCTCAGGGACTGGATGCTGGCCATATGTCCTACAGTTCTGGTGGGTCCAGGCTTCATACTCTGGCTAAATATAAATACATTCTTCCCTTTTTAATGCATAACTGGTATGCAAACCTCAAAAGTGGACTCTTGTGAGTTCAAGTCACTTCTAATTCACTTTTAAATATTTAATTTAATGGCGTATGCAGTTCTGTTCTATACAGAAACATCCAGAGTTGTTATGTATCATTTCTCAACTGAAGTATATTTTAGTTCCATGCTCAGTATATTAAAATACTGTGAAAAACTGAATCACAACTCCATAGGGAAGCATCTGTTGATGCAGTTACCTTCTAAATAACACTGATTTATTAATTGCAAATATAAAATGTGAGATTTGCAAAACTCATCCATTTTGTGAAAATCTTAACATTTTAGTCATTCTTAAGAAACCAACACAGTTCCTGACATTTCTCAAATTTAGAACGAAGTTTAAACTTGCCGTGCCTTCCAGATAGTATGTCAGGAATGAAACCCTTTACACGGATGTGCTGGGCATGTTGTATTGTCATTTTGCATGTGAGTTCAGTTTATTCTGATTGGCGTAAAAGCCTTAAATCTATCCCTGGCCATCTTTATAAAACGAGATTGCCCAAACAGCCTTCCATCTGATCTGGTAAAGATTAATAGTATAAACCACTCTTCTTACTTTTTATCTGTCAATCAAGTGGGAGACACTGGAAGTTTTCATGGATCACTCCTGTATTCTGTATAATTGCATATAACGGTGAAAAGGACATGGAAACTTTTTATTATTTGCATCGGAGGGTATTTGATAATGCCACAGTTTGTTTTATTTTTTCACGTAAAGGTCTCGGAGCACAAAAACGTATCCAGGGTTTGAACTCCTCCTAGGGAGATCTGTACACTAAAAGTATGCTCTCTGCTTTTCCTGTTAGTCTTAGTGAAGTTTAAACAGATTTTACTTAATATTTGCACAAAACATGTTTTTGTAATTGTTAAAACCTATTCTTTTAAATTGTAGAAAAAAATTGTTGTTCCAAGTCTCTGTAAATATTTTAATTACATTTTGTAACATTCTTTTGGCCATTAAAACATCTATTTCTCCAAAACATCTTGTTTTAACTACTGTATTAGATGTTGGTGGTCCTTCAAGGCAGAAAATGTTCCTTAATCTTTTACAAATTTACACAGTATTTCAGTTTTAAGTGAGGACTTGAAAAGCACATTGTCTCTTTATTGCGCTTGAAAGAGATTTGAAAATGGTTTTCAGTATGTTTTCTTTTTAAAATGATTGTCCCTGTTCTGACTGACTGGCTTTGAATATATAGATTTAGATTTGTTTGTAGCACCTATGTGCATGGCACTACATAGATATACAAGAGATCAGCGGGTTACCGATGACCCGACTTAGACAACCTGTACTTAAGAACAGGATCCCAAGGCTTTTAGTATGAGTTCTTTTTATGTTCTGTTCTGTTTGAATTGAGAGAGCACAATAGTTTCTGTAACGTATGGTTACGAGTGGTGGTATTATTATTATTATTATTATTATTATTATTATTATTATTACAGTATTAAACTGTATTATTCTTACCACATATGAGCTATTATAGTATTATTTTTATTCACGTATTAGTTGCATACAAATCCGGTTTAAAGACATTGGTAACAGTGGCGGCTGGTCAGTTGTGTCCGACTATCCGTGACCCTACGGACCGCATCACGCCAGGTACATCTTGTGCTTATCCATAAGGTTTTCATTGCAGATATACTGGAGTGGGTTGCCAGTTCATTCTCCGGTGGACCAGAGTGATTTGTCTGGCAATCTTGGATGATCTTACATGGTATAGCTCACCGCTTCATTGAGGCAAGCCCCATCACCACCACACGGTAGCGATCCAGAAGGGGTGTACAATGGTAGAGAGCATAACTTAAGGTTTAGGATTGCTACTTATCCTGGGGGTAATATCAGGGTGATGCTCTGTGGCGAGTACCCCCATAAGCCAGTGAGCAGATATACAATGTGTGAATCACAGCTTCAGCCAATGACATACCATATTTGTATATTTTTGTACTTCCATTTCTAATGTCTGGTAGATTCCCTTTTGATTTCCTCTTCTCTTTCAAGTTCTAAATAGGGACTTGCTATTACCATAAAACTGTGCATTTGGCTTCTGCAGAAACGACTGTGACTGTTTCCATTTAATGCTGAGGAAATATGGGAGAGATCTTATCCAGTGTACGTGAAAAGGGAATAACATTAAAATCGTAAGAGGGACAGTGCTGCATTATTTCATATAAAAGAGCAGCAGTCAATCCATTAATCCATTGCATTACATGGAAATAACCTCAAGGCAAATCTATTTCTGATCTACGAAGTTAGTTTAAGTGAAACACGTGGTCCTATAAATTCTAATTTGAAGCCCTACATTTGATAATGGGCAAACTGATTTTATTTGTTTTCTAAAAAAACAGTGGCCATTATCAAGTTTGTTTTTTCACAGGGTACAGTATACAATAAGTGTGATCACCGTGATTTTTTAATGTGCTGCTCACGAGCACTAGTTGGTGTCACAAGTGATGCTGAAGTTTTGGATCAGCCATGTTTTGTATATCTTCACTCCATTTGTAGCTGCTGTCAATCCTCCAGTATTGGTAAAATAGAAATGAACACGAGTCGCTGACCTTGCTGTAAGAAGACAAAACAACGACAAAGGAAGTGATGGCTTACAGAAGTAACAAATGCTGCTAGGGTTTTCTTGGCAATTACTCTAGTGGACAGATTTATCAGATCTTGCTGACAAAGTCTTTGTTGTAAAGTTAAACGGGCAAGTTTACAACCATTAATCTTTGGTAGCTCAGCAATCTGAAACTGCAAGTTTGCACCAAATTTAAATGCTCTACATATGACGTGACATCAATATACTCATCAGTTTGTATTGTAGTGGTTGTTGGGAGGCAAACCAGTAATGCAAGTACACTGCATTGGTTATCATGGAAATTATTTCCGTGTGTTGTTCTTACTATTATAATGAACTCATGGCGTCTCATCTGTAGTTCAGCTTCACCGGCTAATATATTACATTTATTATGGGACCATAATTTGTAAGCTCCCTCTAAATGCTTATATAATCTCTTCACTGCAGTCCATCTTTGTTTCCTTTTGGGTTACAATGTCTGATGAAACTGAACGACAAAGCTGACGTTTTTATTTTGTCCCTTTCTGAACTTGCAGAGCCTAGCATGCTCGGGAGAGAGTGGAAGATTAAAAAAAGGTTTTGTAAAACCGTGAAACATGAATTGATTTTAAAAACATAATTGTTTTCACTTAATACATTCTACACCTCACTACTCTTTATAAAGTACCGATATTTTCCAAGGTGGTCTATACAAAGGGTAATACATTGAATTGTGACTCGATTTTTTTTGTAGATGTAGTGGTTGGATGCTAGCTGAAGCATCATGAAAGAGCAGTGAATAAGGCATCATGAGAATTTGCATATTGAGAGCAGAAAATAGCTAGGGGTCATTTAATTTCTAAATGACGAAAGAATGATCACCTCAACGTTGATTAGTCACATACACAATGTTACATTAATTGGAGTGAAGTGATAATTATTTCACATTATTTTTGTCTCCCCTCAGTTGCATTCCCTACTAATACTGCCTTTACACCGCCATGATTGTTACCTTGACTCAGTACAAACCTAATCCCATGTACATTATAAAACTGCCATAATCCAATTATACCCATACCATCACACAATACCCCCAGGTATCTGTGCTGCCTCTCTGATTAATGCCCTCCTTGCCCGGTCTGTGAGTTTTGGTGGGCGGCCGTCTCTTGGCATGTTTGCTGTTGTGCCACGTTCTTTCCATTTGGTTATGATAGATTTGATGGTGCTCCTGGGGATCATCAAAGATTTGGATATTTTTTTATAACCTAACCCTGACTTGTACTTCTCAACAACATTGTACCTTTTTTTATTGTAGAGTTCCTTGGTCTTCAAGGCAGTGTTTGGTTAGTGGTGCCTCTTGCTTAGGTGTTGCAGCCTCTGGGGCCTTTCAAAAAATTATGCAACTTCTGAAGGTAATTGGTTGCACCAGAGCTTTTTATGGGCTTCATAACCAAGGGGGTGAACACATACGCACATGCCAATTTTCTATTTCTAAAAAAAATTGTTTTATGTATATATTTTTTTCATTTCACTTCACCAACTTAGACTATTGTGTTCTGATCCATCACATAAAATTCAGATTAACAAAACATTGAATTTAAGGCTGTGATGTAACAAAATAGGTAAAAAGTCAAGGCGGGTGAATACTTTTTCAAGGCACTGTGGCTTCTTGGTCACTGTTTGTGACTTGCTATATAGTTGTTTGTTTTGTTTTTGATGCTTTCAAATCTAGTGAAATTGATGTAGCGACTATTCTAAAGTTCAAATGAAATGTCATTTGAATGTCTGAATCACTCTTTGTCCTTCTGGATGGCAGATGTTAAGAGCAGCAGATCTTGTCTAGACCAACCTAAAACTTGAAAGTTGTTTAGAAATGAACATTACATTGCGTAAGGAGCTATTAACAAATTCAACCAGCATGGGATCAAAACTGTGATGTTTTTAGCAGGATTGTTTTGTTTTTTCCTTATGTTTTCTCTACATTCCTTGTGTCTCTTGACCTCTTTATATATTTCCAACCTAAATATAGGTTTTTATATAAATAACGGTAAAGACTGGAGTTCACCTAACCTAAAACAACAAGTCTCACATCTTTTCCACTTTAAAATTGAAAATTTACAAACTTACCTCACAACCTTACATAATTATAATATATGTAATACTAGAAAATTGCCCATCATAAATGACAGTGTAATTGAATTTCATATGCCCCTGTCCTGCCCATGTCCCAACACCGTGACCCTGCCCCCCTGTACACCTGTCCTGCCCATGTCGCCTATCTCTGAAAGAAGGCTGTCATTCTGTGTTTCATATAGCAAAATACTGTATTGTGCCCCATGAGGCATAACTTATCTACATGATGTAGTTTGTTGACTATTCTTTTCCTTATAAAACACATCTATATTTGTACCTACATTAATTTGTATGCCTTAAAATGAAAATTAATTAATCAGGGATTTTAGAACTTACAGTATGTGGTTACTACTTGTGGCTTGCTAATGAGCCTTTGGCATTATGTTGTAACTATGAACAAGAAGTAATATTGGAAGTATTATTCTTCTTTTTTATTATCTTGTTCCGCCCACTTTCATTAAACAATTTTCTTGGGTGGTCCAGACGACCAGTTCTGTCAAATCCGCAAAGGTAGCCCATTCACTACCTAAAACTTCTAAGACTGGATCTTTATTGTGGATACATTTGAGGGAGCGTGAGCAGCTCATCCTAATTTATTGGCCAACAAGCCCATTACCTTTGATTTTCATTTATGTATAACAGAGAGATCCAGTTCCTCTTACTGATTTTCTGTTGTAACATTTAATTTTCCTGTAAGGAAACAAAGTTTTTAAATAGTCATTGGTCATCTGTTTGCCAGATGGGATGAATTTTGTGAGCAGCATTTATAGTATTGACATTTCCCTCGAGAGTAAGTTAAGCGAAAAACACATATTTCAAATAGTTTATTAAACTTTGAAAAACAGCTGCTCTCCTTTTCTAGATGTCTAGTGCCTTGTACACGAATGCCTAAATGTAACTTTACATAAATAAGCAACCCAGCATTGAAAAGACTTAATATAACCCAACCATGTACCATAAAATGGATACACACAAGAGAAAAAACGGATACTTGGTGCAGCCGCAAATGTGTAAAATGGGTGGAATTAGAATTGTGAATTTCAATAATTTGATGGAATGCTCACATGTAATACATAAATAAAGATTTTCTATTATTGAAGGCTCTGAATTCTTTATTCTTCTTTCTTTAAAACTGTCTCAAACAGGGTTGGGACACTGCAGACCAGGGTTATTGTGGCTTTCTGTCTGTGGCTATCTTAGGCCAGACATATTCTACTGAAGTTTATTAACAAAGCACAAGGCCAATGAGCGACATAATTGTAATTCGAATATGTAGTCCTTGATGTAACAAATGTCCCTTAACCCTGGTTTGAAGTCTTCTCCACTATGGTGCAGTTTTTTTCACATGACCATTGTTGGTCAGTCCAAATCATGTATTCATCCTGACTGATTTGTATCGAACTCACTTCTGCTCACTGCATAGGAAACCTTGATTGTTTTCTATTTTTTGATAGAACAGTCCAAATTTGAGTAACATTTTATTTTATAGAACTGAAAGATGTCTCATCCATCATGGCTCCCACCGAAGAGCTCTGACGACAGTATGGGTCATGTGACTGCCAGAATGGAGACCACACAAGGGTTTGGAACACCTAGCATCTCGGTGTCAACTCAGCAGGCTCCTAAGAAGTTTGCACCAGTTGTTGCTCCGAAGCCAAAGTACAATCCATACAGAGGACAGTCCGAGGGAGGAGATGGTATGTACTTGAAAATGTGGCTGGGAGCAAATCATGGCTGTCAATCAGGATGCCTATACCAAGCTTACCTATACCAAAAAAGAAAAAAAATATATTGATTAAAAATATCTTGTTCACGATCCTTTTTTTTGTTCCTCTGGAAATGATTGAGTTAACAAGCTAATTAAAAATCTAAATTTGCATGCATTTAAAAAATAGCATGTTTTAAACATTACAGATGTTTTCTCCATGAAGAATAATGTGCTGTAATTTAGAAAATATACTTTGGAATTCCCTTTTCCTCACTTTCTTCGCTCTTTCTTCTTCCCATGGAATGATAAAAGCTACATTGTTCATCCTTCTGAATGATCGGCTGGCTAAGCAAGCAATAGTGAATGGGCTAACAATCACTTGGCTAAGCTTCCTTCAATGCTTTCAACTTTGCATAATGCAGCATGAGCGATAGAGGTGGAGCAAACACATTCACATGAAACTATGTTTATGTTACTCTTTTCTTTTGTTTTAATAACTTGTTTGTTTAAAGTATACTCTCTTTTAAGAAGATCATGTATTTAAAAGAACGTGCAGTCATCCAAATATAATAAATATATAAGAACTCTGTATGTTAGCTGATGGGCATGGCTGAAGAACACCGAGAAATGTATGTAATAATCCCAGTATAAAACTCAGCTCCTAGTTCTTGTGCTGCCTCTTACACTCAATGCTGACCTCAATGGGTCCAAAGTTTAAGTGACACAAATGGAGTTTAAAATGGCAGTTTTCGCTCTCCTAAAACATGGAGGAGCAACTGACAAACTAGGCAAGTCCTATAACTTTTACATAACTAATCAGGTTACTGCAGCTATTTCTTCTCCCACATGCCTTTGCTATTCTGAAGGTCAAGCGTTTTTTTTTTTTTGAGTTATTATACTATGCATCACTAGATATCTGGTCTCAAAAAATACACTGTAAACCATTTCAACTCAAGAAGAAGCATATGTGTGTGGAGGAAAACTGGAGTCAAAATAATTCCACCACTACTCCTCATGAAGGTGCAAAGTTTAATGCAACAGTTTGGGATGATAAGTTCACCTTTGTCAGGTGCTCAATTTCCCAGTACCTTCACCCAGTGAATTTAAAGACACATGGGTACCAGTATATGCTTTCACCCACTTCAGTCATTACACTTCATTATTCATTTAAATACTAAAAGACACCAATGGGTTGGTTGCTCCTCCTACTACTGTCAATGGAAATATCACACATAATTTAATTCTACCAGTCTGTCTAAAGTGATTTTCCTTGTTTTAAAGATGTTTAATTTCAATAAATGATTATTCATTAAGGTTTATTCCTTAAACATGTTTTCTGTGCCTCTTCAACGGAAACATTGCTCTATATATATTGTACAACCATTGGAAAATGACCATCGGAGAACTAAAAGTTTCAAACATGTTTTATAACCTGTAAATTTCAGTGACATAATGTCATAAGAGTTGAATCACTGCTAATCCAAAGGAGGAGAATTTAAATCAGGTAAGTAGGCTTCCAGAGTAGCAGTTCAGCGATTGGCATAACATCTTACTATGGCTGAAACTCCAGCCTTCTTAGCTGCAGGTCACTATCAATCTTGTGTCCAAATCCTCAGTCTCAGCTGAGATAGTAGACTGAGACACACCTACTGTCCCCGGCAGTTCTCTTTTTTTTCTTCTTTGACAGATCCCAATTCAAGAAACTCTTAAACGGCTCTTCAGTATCCCATTGTGATTTTGAAACTGAGAATTGGTTCCATCCTTTTCTTCATTCCAGACCTGGAGATCTGAAATCATTGATTTTGGTTGCGCAATATTCCTTACATGTGTTGATATGTTTGGTAATATGTTATCAAGACTGCCATATGGTTTTGTCCTGTCCTCTACTTTGTGATGTTCAGCATTGGCTGTACCAGCGATTAATCAAAGGCGTCACAGATAACCCGTTCAAACCCTTTGTTACTCACCAAGGCTGTAGATAAGGATACCATTGGTGCCATTTATTCCTTTAGATTGGAGCGAGAAACAAATTACCATGGTATATAGGTACTGTGTTTAAAATGTATTCAGCTAACCAGTGGAGCATTGAAGTTGCTATTTATCCATATTTTTTCCATGAAGGTACAAGAAACGGGACAGGTTTTAACTTTCTTATGTTTTAATTGCTAAATTATAAACCTAAGTTAATAATGAGCCAATATCACCGTGGATTAAAAAAGACCACTGTTAGCCCTTACTGGTTCTTGAAGATTTCTACTTCTACAAAGAGGTTTTCAGAAAGTTAAACATTAATTATATCAATTAATTCATACTGTAAGATGTTAGAGAGAGACCCTGCATGTTTCTGTTGCTTCAACTGAGTTTAGTAGGAATAATGGAAATATCATTAGCATGCAATGTCTCTCCCTATTGAGGAAGCAGCTCAAAGGCCCAGTAAAGTGTAATTGCGTCTAATAGTTGATTAAACGCTCTATATTTTTGCTCATAATTAAGTGTAATTCATTAAGATCATACTGTAAATGTGGTAATACAGTTTCTCTGAGGGTCTCCTATTTTGTAGAACTTGCCTAATGTGGTTCCATTTTCTATTCTGATCCATTGACTTAATAATTGTATAATATATTGGCCACTTTAATGAGCCCTGTGTTGTGACTTTTAAGTAGAAACAACTTTTCAATTCACTTTTGTTTTCTTTTTTGGGGGGTTTTTTGAGCAATTTGTCACTGAAAATTACTTGTTTAGTCCCCCCAGACTTTTAAATTATGGCAGTACATCTCCCCAGACTGGATCACAAGTGCCTGCAGCTTCCTATTTACGGCACTGCTTTAGTGACATACTCTGCAACAGGTTGAGACGTTAACAATTCCCAGTGTGTTTTCAATTGGGACAACAACAAAAAAGCAAAACACTGATCTTACATGAGAAGTTATTTGTTCCGATCTTTACTCCATAAAAACATGAATGCTGGATAATCACAGCGGACCTTTAAGTTTAGCAGGATAAATCCAAAGTGTGGATCCAGGAGGAGTGTCTGCACTGATCAAGCAGCATGATCACATGTACTAATGTCTTTCTTCGTATCTAATAGAAGCCCTGTCTCTCTGCATGTTGGACAGGATTAAATAAAATATTATGAAGAACTGATCCATTCTCCATACAAATGTGCTGGCCTTTTATGTGAACCACATTCTCTCCCTCACCAGGCATTTGTATTTTGTGCTAATGCCTACGTCATTCCTCTATCCTAAGGGATGTGCAGACACAGACGGACAGAGGAGAGAACTGTTTGTTCTGGAACAGGAAATGAACATAGAGCAGTCAGACATAAGAGGAAAAACCACACTGAGGATATCCATAAGATGGCAAAACAGGATTGTTTGAAGACATGCTGTCTATTTCAGTACTTGGTGTTAAAACTATTTATGTAATATTTTAGGATTTTACAATAATATGTTGTCAGATCACTTTAGGTTTGAATTTAAAGCTTGAATTTCCACCTTTTCCAGCTTTTTGTTGTGTTACGTGAGCCTCGTAGAGTGGATTCAGCTTGTGCAGGTGTCTGTCATGTTGGTATGTTGGTAGGCCATACCAGTGAAGATAACATTGTTCCAATGACGTCATTTGAGAGAGACGGATTTTGTTATGGCTGTTCAGCATTTTGAGCTCTTGCAGCACCTGCTCCATAGTTAGGATTAAGAGACAAATTATGCATTCAAAGCAGTGGGCACAAATATTACACCGTGTGACTGCACCCAAAAGTCCAAATGTCACTGTGTTATGAGCCATAGCTTTGTTCTAAAGATCATAAAGGTTGATAGATTGTAAGTGTGGGCAGTGATGATTCCTATTGCTCCAAGTAACAAGTCCAGTTCCCCTTTACTAGAAAATGTGCTTCTTGTCAATTGTAATATTAGTCCAGAGCTCTGTGTTGTCCCAAAAATATTATGTGTCAAAATATTACTATGTTTAGTTGTCTTTAGCATGCAGTTAACATCTTAGATATGAATCAAGAAAGTGCATTGTTTATGTTATTGTGTAGAGAGCATCTGCCATTTGCACTTGGAATGTATCATATGTAAACCCTGAGGTATAGAAGCTTGGTCGCTGAGGTAAGATGGCTAAACCCCCTGCCACCCCCCACTAAAAACTGTGCTGATATTTATGTGACATCTATTAGTGATGATGGGGAAGGGCTTTAGTGCACAGTGTTACCTCTCCCTACCATCTTTAGAATGGCACTGTAATGAAGACAAACTCTTTATCCATGCACTCTACTAGTAAAAACTGTGAAATTACAATGGCTAAGTTCATTATTATACATAATCTGATCCACAAGAGTTTTCCCAGTACATTTTACATATGTGCTTGAATCACAATTTAAAATGTTAACATGCATAGTGTTTAGTGTGAGTAGAGTATGGGTGGTGGGAAATGACTTGGAGCAAGCTCCTGGTAGGACAAAAGGAGGTTGATTTGCAGGGTTCAGATTGAAAGGATGTTTAGGAGTGGGGCATGATGATCTTCTCTGGAGGGGGCATCTGGGCCTCTGTTGTAATCTTTGAGAGCAGTCTGTTGCTTCTTTCTATTAGTGGCTTTATAAAATCATATTAATGGAGTCAGAAGTGTACGTTGCAGGGGCTCTGTGAATATAGAATATTGTAGAGCTGGGGTATGTAGAGTTATCCTAAATACCTGCCTTGTTCAGCACTCCAGGATAGACACTGCCCATAGTTGCTCCACACAAGCCTATTATATGGACTTTAATCTGTTTTCTTGCACTATAGAGAGCACTCGCATCTTCAAAAGCGCATATTTCATTTCTTCCCCACAACTTGCATTACCTCTGTGCCTTTCATTTTGAATGTCATCCGTGTTGCTAAATATCCACCAAAGGCTCCTTTGAACGGTTCAAGTACAATGGGTTACCCAGCATTGCTCGCATACATATTAAAATCTTAACAAAAAAGTAATTCCTTGGCTATTTTTTGATCTTTTTAGCTCCCACAGCTCTCGTCATTCACATACAATCTGTGGTATTTCCTGGGTGAGTTATTTTTGATAATTTCTCTAAGCGTCTATAAAATCTGATGGTTAAAGTGCTGTGTGTCATGTGCACGGAGCAGCACCAACTCCACCCTGACTATCCTTATGATCTGTGCAGCTTCTTATTCTGTCCCAACTTCTGTGCAAAGGATGAAAAAGAAAACTGCTTTATGATTCAATCAACTCAATGCACCTTCGCAATCCCTGCTGCTTTCAGTCTGAGCCACAATATAAAGCAGTGAATAGGTCATGTTCTTGTTTGTTTGTTTTACCGTTTGATATAGTTCTTGGAGTCGTATGTGCCTAGCTGCCAATCATTATAGTTACCTTCAAATAGCTGAAGTGATTCAAGTTGTCATAGCTCGTATATGTGCGGCTAATTGCCCTTGTGCCATTCCAAATGACCCGAGCACGTTGTATTGATAAAACAAATAACTGGGGATTGAAAGGAGATGCAACGCCAAGCTTTTGTCGTCTTGTTTTTTTCGAATTTCTTTTTTTTTTGCTTTGTTTCAAAATGGAATCACTTAGTGTCTGGCTAGCTTACATTTTAGTCTGTGCCTGGCATTTGAGCAGTTATTACTGCTTGCTTTTTACACCATTTTCAGTAATAAAGCCGATACTTCTTGGATGAAAAGAAAAGCCTTTTGTAACATTTTCTGAAAAGGAAAAATAAAAAATAATGCAGCAGAAAAAATGCTACAGTTCCTTAAAAGCCAAACCTTAAAAACATGATCTTTCAAATGCATGATTTTATATTGCAGGACATCCCTTTAAGGCACGGCTTCACTTTTATTACTTTGAAACTTGTGATCTATGTATTCTTTCACGAACTCTTGTAGATCCACATTATCTATATGCATGCCTTGGAGCAACTATATTCATCAACAGCTAGACTAGTACATAGTACTGCATCAGAAAGAGGGTATTTGGTAATGTGTCATTGTTTTAATTTTATTTTTTTAATTCAGTCTCAAAGTGCAAAAACGTATTCAGAAGTCTTTTTTAATTGCTTGAAAAAAAAGCAGCGGTTACATGTCCCTTTAACTGATTGCAACTGATTAAATGATCAATTCCGAACTATATACAAAGCTGCTACTAGATTGTACTCCCTAACAAAGTTCAGCTTTGTGTCAAATGCATGATTTTAAGAAAAACACATAATCTTTCTGAAAACACTGGCCATGATTCATTTGTGCATGATCTTTTTAAGACCACATCTGTAATCTTATGTATCACTATAACATTAAATGATAGAAGATGAAATTAACATTGAAGTTTGCCTGCCTTTCTGATCCACCCACAAAGAGATTAATGGGAGGTTGTTGCAATTCGCTATTTATAAGCCTGTTAATTGTTTTCTGTGCAGTTGACTTGGTCTGGACATGCAACCAATAGTGCCTAAAAGAATGCCTCAAAGGTGTATCACTAAATAAGTGGAAAATCTTTCAATGCTCAGAATGGTCTCAATCTTATTTTATTGTAGGCAAGTGCATATCTTAAAGTAGCATGGTTATTAGTTAAATTAATGTTTTTGTCATCAATAGTTATCTTTTATTTTACGAATACTGGAAGGCTGTATTATTTCCCTTAATGATGGATCCAGTTTTAGTTCTGTATCAAATAAACCTTTTTTACTCCTTCAATCGGTCTTTCGAGATTCTCTCCTTGGCCAAGGTCTATTCTGAATTCTTATATACCGTATTTTTCCATTTATTCGACGACCCCATGTATAAGACGACCCCTATTTCTTGAGCGCAAAATTCAGAAATATGCAAATGTGTTTTTTTTTATACGTTTTTATTGTGTTACGCATATATTTAAGAGCACTTGGTCATGATTTTCGCTGATTTCCATTCCAGCTCAATATCCTTGTGATCTCATCACTCATTAATCAGTCGCAATGTGCAATTGCATTTTTCCGGTTTAACGCAGGATCACAAAGATATTGAGCTGGAATGGAAATCGGTGAAAACCATGACAGAAAGTGCCCTTACATATATGTGTAACGCAAAAAAAAACCTATAAAATACACATTTATATGCACACAAGCATCACACACAAGCTGATCAGATCATTCACGATGTGTATCGCACTGTAGTGCTGCATCTTGCCACTAGATAGCGCTGTTTTTAGGCAGGAGAAAAGACGTATTGGAAATGCTTGTTCCAATTAGATTCCATTACAATGCTTGTGAGCTTAAAACATTGTATTTTATAAGTTTTTATTGTGTTAAACATATATTTAAGAGCACTTTGTCATGATTTTCACCGATTTCCATTCCAGCGCAAAATCTTTGTGATCCCTGTGTAAACCGGAAAAAAATGCAATTGCACATCGTAACTGAGTAATACGTGATGTGATCACAAAGATATTGAGCTGGAATGGGAATCGGGGAAAATCATGACAGAAAGTGCCCTTAAATATATGTGTAAGACAATAACTTAAAAAATACATATTTGTTTTGCAAACTTGCAGTGTAAAGCAATTTAATTGGAGCCAAATGCATTTCCAAATGTGTGTCTTTTCTTCTGCCTTAAATCTGGGACCAGACCAGACCAGGGTATGCAATTGCAACATTCCGTGTATAAGACGGTACCCCCATTTTAGACTTAAAAATTGTTAAAAAATACGGTAATCCTTTAGCCTAAATGTTTGACCATTATTGGACTGTGTAAACTGAGACACCCCCATTGATATTTTTCTTTTCATTTTTTGCTTTAGTCAGAATCTGCATATAGGCAGGACATTATTATAATCACTAACCCTGATAAAGTCTAGCTTTTATTTACTAAATCAAATCAATATGAAATATATATGTGTGGGGTTCAAGGACAGAGAATCACAATTCTCCCAACGGTTTTACATGGTGTATGAATTCACAAGTCACTTGGAGTAAAAATACTTGGTTCAGATGAAATAGAGGTGAAGCATACAATAAAGTTCAAAGGCTGAATAACTGATTGGTAACTTTATTACATGAACCCAATAAAGCTTATGTGGGCAATATGCCACTCCAGAGAGCAGAGTGGGGAAACAGTGCATGTCCCTCTACTACAGCACGCACTAGTACTGTATATCACTTGTCCCACAGAATATCCCAGTTAGAGGGACACTGTTGTCCACTAGCTAGTTGGCTTCAGCTGAAAGCGCATGAACACTTTACTATATACATTGTATTAGATTTAAAAAAAAAAAAATCATTCCTGATGTATGGAATTGTTTCTGTGGCTCCCACATGATGATGTGCGGGTTGATATGTTAAGTTATGTCTCAGTTCTTGAGCGGAGTGCTTGAGTGGAGATAACTGCCTAATACAATGTGGGTCATTGTTTTGGTCATTACAGAGACAGGCAAACAGACTGATCTTAATCGCTACAGGAGCAAATTAGTATTAGGTGCTCATTTGCTTTTTAATGCAGCTTAAATAATGTTGATCCTCAGAATAATTCTCCTTAGAAAAATGTGTAATACTGTGACTAGAACTTTTTTTTTTTTTTGTGGCGTTCAGGAATAACAGGAATAAGAGCTATTTGCGTTTGGGATGTCAGACTTGTTTATGCAATTCTACTTTCTCTCTTCCACAGTTAATTTTACCAATGTTGTTTATGCAATAAAAAGGTTTAAACGTATTTGGTGACTCTTGAGGGGTCGGGACTAGCAGCTTTCTTAATAAGCTAGATGCCAATATCTGCTATAGAGCATGTATCCTCCATAATGCAATAGGCAGTCTCTGCATATTCTTGCTGTAATCGGACATCTGTTTTTTTGGAATGTAAAGCACATGCAGATGATATATACTGTAGTTGCCCAGGGTCACAGTGAATTTGTGTTGTGTGGCATTGGACTTTCCCACATCAATAGTACCATTAGTCCACTCCCTTTCTGTAATTAATTTTTATCAAACAGAGACTTCTGGAAATTATTGTGACTGTGCGGTATCTGATTATACATGTCTTGTTGGTAAAATCTTGCCAGACAATGCAGCTTTCATGTTATGAGTTGCTGAACAGCCTGACCTCAGATGAACTAAATGTGTAGGCAGTGCAAAGATCAGTCGGTGCAGTCTTCTGGTGAAGACTTCCAGACTCACCTTGAGTGTTGTGCGCTGCATGCCAGCATTAGTAGTTTGGTTTTTAATTAAATATCCTAATATGAATACATTCACTGATTTTGTTTATTTTTTCTTTCCCTGATTACACACTTCTGCTTTAAAGGGACACCCCCTCCCCAGGGAGCAAATAAAGCTAAAGTTTGTTGGTATGTTTATTTAATTAAAGGGAATTTCCACATTTAAATGACACTAATAATTACTATTTGAATGCAAAACATAGCTTAACAAACAGGAGCCTGAAAGCTACTGTTTTTACTTCTTTTGATTTAACATTTTGGTTACTCTATAAATACACCTTTCCCTGACCCCAAAAGGACATATCCCTAAATTTGATGTAAGATTGTCAACCCTTGCTAAAAACAATATAACTTGTCTGCACTGTGTTTGAGGAGATGGGAAGTTGACAATTAGATATTTACTGTGGTGTTTATGTTGCTGACAAATTTGAGTCTGTCCTTTTTGGCTCTGAAGCTTCCAATAAGATTACAAACTCAGAATTATGTGTCACAGACCAAAAAAGGCTTATATTTCTAAAGTCTGTAGCTTGTGTCCAACTCTCGTTTACCATATGAACACATCACGTTAGGCGCATCTGTCAGTTTCTGGTTGTGCTTATCCATATGGTTTTCTTGGCAAAGATACTGGAGTGGGTTGCCAGCTCCATATCCAGTGGATCAGGATTTTTCTGACCTCTCTACCATGACCTGCCTGTCATGCCTAGAAGAGCTCACCACTGGACTTCTGGGGTTAATAATAGTTATGTGTGTGTGTATAATACAGGGCAGTCTGTATGACCTTTACAGGCAGGAATTATTTTATAAATGTATTGATGTAAAGGTGGTACCCAGGCATGTTGGGTATTGAAATACTACATTTCCCCAGGGTCCCTGAGGTGAAGGGAGTCCAGTTAAAGGGTTTACCAGTTTTGAGTGGCAAAAGCTCACCAGCATAGTGGGGGATGGGTACAGAGACATCTTGGCTGCAAGGAATTGTTTGCAATATTAAGCTCCCTGGTGAAGGCAGAGTAACTATTGGAATTATTATTACGGACTCTGTCTGAATCTCTGCTCCTAACCACGGGGGGGGAGGGAGAGTGTTGCTTTCCTGTGTTCCTTTCCTGTATCATGAGGACTAGTCGTTCCTGGGCTGACTATGCAGGCTGGGCACTGAGGGTTAGGCCCCAAATCAACAACCTAGAGGAATTTCTGTAATCTGAAAGCAAATTCGGGTTGATTTAGTAATTCGTTCTTTTTAAAGGACTTTTCATGTTATACATTTTCACCTGTCTGGTCTTTTACAACTGTTAAATTATTATTGTTTATTGCTCTAAATTAATCATCAAATTCTAATTGCATTTATTAGACCAAATTAAGAACCACTGTAGCTTGTGAAATCTGTAAGAAAACAAAATTAGCTGGTAGGTAAGACAGGGATATAATATTATCTCTGAAATGTTTTTACATTTAGATAACTCTGTCGGGGTAGACCCATTTTAGATTGCTAGTCTGCCCGTAATTTAAGGGGGTGGAATTATCCTGTGAGCCTTATTCTGCCATTGACTACTAATGTCAAGGGGCTGTTTGAAGAGGACCCTATGTACAGAATCTTATCCATGTTCATTGTTCCTCCCAGGTTTCTAGTCCTCTTATAAACAAAAGCACAATGTCTGTAACTGAATAATATTTAAAGGTTATATTTATTTTAACCTGTGTAAACATATATTGTCCTTTATCAAGTCAAGTTCTTCAAAAGATCAAACTATAAATATTACACTGCAGTGGTCCTTTAAGTTTTTCTGTTGTATGCTAGTCAAAATTGAGGCAGCAGGCACAACGATTATCCTTATGATATAAAAAAAATCAAAATGTCCAGAATGGAAATCCATTTTAATTAATCAGGCAGGAAAAAGCTATCAGCTATTCTTTTTTTTTTTTTTACTTTGGTTAGTGGGGGTATTTCTATGCTTCTTCTTCCAGGCATACATGTTACTTTTGGTGAAGGATGGAAGTATGAGTAGAGTCTACTTGTCTGCAAGATCAGGACTTTCCTTGTAAGCTAGCTTCTGAGCATGTGCATGGAAAGAGGGGAGATGTTAAGACCCAGTTTTATATATCCAATCTCTTTCCTTCCTCTCAGCACTATTCAGTACATAAGAACATGTCCTCAGGCTCCTAGCTAGAAAGAAGTGCTGAAGTCCGTCGGCATGGAAACTTTTTAGAACAAAAAAAAGTCTGCAAAGAATAATAAAATTTTATATTATGTTCTTAGTTTACACGGCTGATAATGTTGATAGTTTTTACATACTACACATACATGAGATTTTTACTAACCTAAAGTGATCATTTAACCATGATAATATGGAAAACCATAACATGTCTTGGAAGGTCACTGCCTTTAAAATTATTCTTTAGATGAGTTTAAAAAAAAAAATTACTTAATTATTTTTATCCACCTCATGGTAATTGGGATAAAAAATGTACCCTTACTTCTTAGAAGCCCCCAGAGGCATAGTAGAACATAAATAGTAGCATTAATCAATGTTTGGCTACGTTGTGTACTTGGTATCTTGCCTCCTTGCCTCGTGTCTTACTTTACTGCTATATAGCTGTAAGCAGTGGTGGAGCTACTGCTGGTGCAGCAGGTGCAAATCACTAGGGCACACAACAGGATAGTGGCCCTTTGTTACTGACAGATAATTATTTTATACAAAGGTGATCTGATCACCATCGGGGTAATGTAACCATTTACAATTTTTTTTATATTTTCATTTATCTCTGTGGGATATATAGAGAAATTGCAAGATGGGGCCCCAGATTATTTTGCACCAGGGCCCTCTATTCACCTGCTCCACCACTGGCTGTAAGGTTTAATCACATACTGTATTGAAATATATATATGCTTATATTTTTAAATAACATTAGGGTTAACCCAGCAGTGCCCAGACTTTACGGTTTTGGGATCCTAACGAGATCTACCACATTTAGGAGGTGGAGAAACAGCTCCGCTAGAACTTGCAACTCTATGCAGGTTTTAAAAGCTGTTACATGCTGAAATAAAGCCCTACTCTATGGCATCTACAGTGGCCATTTAAACACATACTTTTGTAATTATGTTTATACTCTGAAGATTATGAGAGTTCTCTGGAATACTATAGAACTTTACTGAAGAAGCAGTCTATATTTTCAGCTTTAGTTTTTGACAAGTTTCACTATAGCTGTACAAACACTGAAGCCTTCCACTCATAGTGTGGTCTGGTATTGGACTTGCAAATTGTTCATGATGTGGGACTTTTTGATACGGGTTATTTACATTTGTGTGATTACAGTAAAGTAGGTTTCCTGGAAATATTCCCTTGTCTATTAGTAGGTCCCTTGGGGTTACGACAAATGGTATGTTCAGGAAATCAGACAGCATAAGCTTCCTCTATCTTGCCAAGGACACCCATTTGCACATAGCCACACTTCTGCAAAATGGTTATTTCATATCTATCAAAGAAGAAAATGTGAACTGTGTTCTCGAAAATTCTGCTTTTATTGCTCAAAACAGCTTTCCCGTCAACTCCCACGACTTTATTGGTAATGTATAGAGATTTATATGTGTGTAGCTGTCATATACATTGCAGACACTGGTCTTTTTTTTTCTAAATGTTCTGTATTGGTAATAGGTGGGGGAGAAGAGTTCAAGAGGTAATAGCCAAGACTTGCTACGGCACAAGGGGTTTGAGCGTACTACAGCATATCAGGCGTACTCTATGAATGAGATGCATAAATCACACCTCACCAGAGTAATATATGAGAATAAGATACACAATTCATTAAGTGTTAAAGCATGTTCATTACAACTGTTAAATATTTAAAAAATTTAGAATGTTTTTAAAAAAATGACCGTTGGAAAGTCTTCTATAAAAAAAAAAAAAAATGTGTTTATATTTGCATTACCAATATTTGCCATTTGTGATGTGGTCAGTTAACACTTGAGACATAATGCCCTCAAGTAAATAAATTAAACAAAATGAAGAAGAAGAGATACTTTTCAGATCATTTTTCCAAAAAGAAAAAGCGAAAACGGAGTTGCGCTTCTTGTTTCTCTGCCATCATCCATACCTGCTACTTCCCTGTCTAGCACACCAACATAAAAAAAAACATTTCAGGAAATGAGTGTTCGAAGCCTTGTTATCCCTAGCATCTATACTGCAAATCTGCCTTCTTATATGTTCAATATGCCTATTTAAAGCAAGTACTGTAGCTTTGAATAAAATCTATATTTTTTATTTAGTTATAAAAAAAGATAACTGATCCACTGAAGATAGCTGTACAAAGGATGACACAATGGATTTATTTATTAACATCCAGCCATTCCCAAAACGGTTAATGTTCCGTATTGTGTGGAAATTTCCGAAATCCCTATTGAAGTTAAGAGCATGTTGAGGTTACCCTTTGGAAACCTCTTCAATTATCTTCTCTGCATCCCACAGAACAGTGCGGTTGCTATGAAGCTTGTGTGCTACCATGATGATAATAGTTTACTTGATATGTTTTTGTAATAAATATTTTCCGACATACGCCTGTGGGAGACCAAAGCTTGTTCAGCCTTTAGTTTTATCCTAGTGAAGATGTTAAGACACACTACACTCCAATGGCTTCAAAATTGTAAGTAATGGATCTAAGCACTGGAAAGAATTACAGATGATTGTCTCATATTGAGGTGAAGGTGTTAAATAGACCCCCCTGCATATTCATAGTCATTCCCTATCCACAAAGGTGTCTGGAAATCACACTCAAGGGAGTTTAAATTGTCTGTCTGTATTCAGTACTCAAGCCAACGGGATGCTCTTTAATTACATAAATTGGTTAATTCTAACATGTGGGATCTGTGTTTGTCACTTCTCTAATTCTAGAATTATGTTAACAGGCTAAATTGTTACTTTAAAACTACATTGACGGGATACTCACCTTAAGACCTTGATTGATCATGAGTAATTACTTTTTAAGAAAGAAAGGGGGGGGGGGGGGGGACAGCCTATTTTTAAGTATTAACATTAACATTTGATATATTTTTCCTAACCAGATTAGATCCACTGGGACCTTGGGTGTCGGTGAGAACTCTATTCAGTTCTATTGAAATCCTGGCATAACATTGGGGAACTTTGGATGAAAGGGCAACTAATAATGTGATCACTTTCCCATGTGACAGTTAAGGAAAGCAAAGTAAACTGTGTATAATAGAAGAAATAAGGTTTGTGATGTATTAACTGTCTGTCAAGACAAGTTCTTTAAAAGAACCGATTAGACATCTGTAACTCAGTGGCTCTGAGCAGATGGCCTGTCTAGTGTAGATTGAACTAATTGACCTGGATAGGAATACCGCTACTGTAGTGTAGTGATTTTTTTCTTAGAAGTTAACCTATTAGACATACAATATCAAGTGTTGTGACCCATAATAACATCAGTGCCCACAATGAAAGATAACACATGTACTGCAAGACAAGCATCCTCAAATTGCTGCAGAGTTTTTCAGCTCTCTTCCATATTCTGCTCATCATCACAACATTACTTAGACATGTTAACGCATGGGATCAATACAACATAGTGTTAGTTTACTGAATGCAGAAACTTTGGGTATTGTATTGCTAAGTTCATCTGGTATATGAACCAAGGAATGTATTACCCTAAATAATTTGAAGCACACAACACATCTGTGCTTTAGAAACTGCATGGGAGTAATTCCACCATTTCCTTCTATATACACAATATCAGCTATTTGGCATTATGTGCAATTCTCTTTTTTTTTCTTTTTTTTTTTTCTGTCAAATATGTGCCATTTAAGTAACTTGGGAAATATGATTTAGAACCTTATATTTATCATTATTTAAAGGAATGCAGTGTGGCAAATACATTTAAACTTCACTACTGTCCTTGTTTCTAAAAGTTATTATTATTAGTTATGAGCAAGAAAGAATAGCCCGTTTGTTCCTCTATTCATAGAATTACCTGACATGTCAGATTCCCCACTTCTGCTTTTTTATTCTTACAGTAATGCATCTTCATTATTTTTAAAATATTGGTTCCTTGTGTTCCAGGCATGGTTCCTGTTCTTATAACTTACCAGGTCATTGTTAAGTGCTAAACACAAGTATCTTTTGGAAATCTTGATTGACGACTGCAGACTATTTATGCCTTCACATTATACCAATAAAAGGCCACTAAGTCGGATAACCGTTATAAGGATTACTACACAACTCCTATGTTCGAGGGTTGCTCAAACAGATAACTTAAATTAAGAGAAGCAGCAATCACTCTTATACAAGGGTTAGCTAAAATCCAGTCAAATGTATATAAATATTTAGTGGTTTAAAAACTCAGATCAATCTGGTCACGAATATTTTAATTCTGCCAAATTGCAAAAAAAAAACATTTTTTTCCCCTTAAAAATAACCCCCCCCCCCCCTATTAAATTATCCACTTAGAACTTTTAAGTCAATTTATGTTGCATGTGTTCCCTTATATAAGTAATTAAGGATTAACACAATAATTTAATTTAGTTTAAGCATTATCACAGAACTGAAGAGGAATCACTCATTTCATTTAATTTCAGAATTTAAGACTTTAATTTCATTTTTGGAGAGATCAGGTTTCAGATTCATAATTTGAAATCCTGCCACAATATGGAAGTAGGGAGCAGGCTAGTTCGGTGTTCATGTACAGCTGTCACAAGTGGCAGAATGTGTTCTTTAAAATAAAACCAACCTGATTCTCATAAATTGCTGTAAAGCTATATTCATCCTTCTATACTCCTATTGATACCAAACAGCTTGAATTCCCTAATTGTGCTGCCCTCCACAAATATATTTGCTCTGTTCCATGAATAAATGGCTCTTCTTGTAAAGCCATGCTTCCGCTTAGATGGACTCTCTTTCTAGCACTTCTCTTTCTCACAATATGCTTCTCTCCTATATATATTTATGCCCCCGTCTCACTTCTCTTGTTCAACAAGGAACGCTTAAGATCACATTGTCTTTTCTATAAATCAGGTATAGTCTGAGCATGTTCTTCAAGACCTCTGCTTCCTCATTAAATTCACAAAATTTAACAATTTATACCAAAATAATCCATTGTTTATGGTAAATGGTATACTTTGGTATGTCATTTAGAGAATAAATGTGTGTGTGCGTGTATTTATATTGTATGGAATTCAGACCTTGTTTTATTTATATATATATATATATATATATATATATATATATATATATATATATATATATATATATATAGTTAAGCTAGAAATATTGTAGTATTACTGACTATACTCTGATATAGAATTTGTTTGCACCCTTATATGGAAGTAATAACAGTTTAGCTAATGTCCATTGCTTTGTTTATTGTAACTGATGCTGGAAAACTCATACAGCAAGCTCCTGGAATTTATTTAAGGTGGAGTATTATTATTTATAGTTTTCAGTGATCAGAACTGGTAGTGTAGAGATCACCTGAACGTGTTCCTCTTCCGGGTAATCTGCTCTGAGAGGTCTTTCCTTAGTTTGTAGGTTAATCGTAGAATCCTCTGAAATGGATTTACAAGTGGAGATTCTTATATATTGTGGTTTGTTCATGCATAGGTTAAGCGTCACTTTTAAGACTGAGGGTCTCACCTGTTTTGTTCTCTCATAGACGGACAAAGTCTCTTCCTTTTCTATTGTTTACGTTGCTGCCAATTTGGCTTTGTCTCCATTTTTCCTGCATTGTATGTGATTTCTCTTACTTTGGCTGAAGTGTTTATTTTGTTTGGTAACAGGTAGGTTAATTATTTGCCAATAACTCTGATGTCAGTAGCTGATTTATTTTGAAGACTTAAGACTCCAGTATTACGTTTTGTAGCTTCTTGTGAAAGTATGTTAATGGATAGAAACTAGCGTGTTATGGGTAGATCTCAAGTCCTCCTTTTTCTTTCTGGCATTGCTGTTTAGTTCTTGCATTCCAAGCCTTCCCTGTAAATTCTGTGGAATAGTATTGTGCAATAAATCTGTCATTCCTTGGTTTGTAGTTGCTGGAACTGGTGAGATCCAGGTTTCTGTATGCCAGATTTAGGTAGTTCTGTTATTAACCCTGCTTTTCTGTGTTATATAGAGGACACTTAAGAAATGGGTCACATTACCTTTTTTTTTTTAAGTGACATAAGTGCCTCACTTTCTATGGCTAACTATATCTCTGTGTCAAAATGACCTTTTTTATAGCAATATGGTGGTTAACCCGTTTAAAAATGTTGCTTTCGTAGTCCTTTCTTCATCTTACAATCTTTGTTGATCACATATCTGGGTGTTTAGTATTCCTGCTCCCAAGCAGAGAATAGCTAATTCATCACCTCACCTTGTGAACACTCATTCATTTTAACTGATTACGCCTCCAACTATTCTCACAGCTCTGAAATTACTAATTGCTATTCCTTGTATGTCAAACAGCGAATCCTGAATAATTAATCCCAAATAAAATTAGTTGAATTGGTCCTTTTTAATTAGAGTTCCTGCTGCTGTTTGTTCTGAGCTTCCTTTTTCCATCCTGCTCTGAGAATTTGGGGATGATTAAAACTGTTTAAGACTTAAACAGTTGGTGACCTTTTCTAGCAATATAAATCCATAAACGCAATATTTCAACTGGCATGGGGCGAGCTACATTATTTTTGCCTAATACAAAAATCTTTATGGCTTTGGATTTCCCAATAACATAAATTAATTTAATTCCTGTGAATATAAGAGCAAAGCAGTTTATAATGGGTGTAAGCACTAGGAATTTTGGCACATGAACGGACTAGGGACCTTATGTTAAACATAGGAAAGTTGTTGATCCAGGAAGAAACTGGATTTACAATCCTCAAGTAAGTGTGTTTTTTTCACCATCCCTCTGGATCAATACTATGAGAACATCACTCATGTAAAATCCAGTAGTACTAGATACATTTCCCCTTAAACGTTATCATGAAGTAGGGTCCTTAGTGTAGATGTTTCAGTGGTCATTGTACTTTTAGTGCCACTCTTACACTATTAGTAAATAATCCAATTTCTAATGTGAAATTTAAAGAGATTAGGTTCTGAATAGCTGTTCTTGCATCATATTTTAGCCTTTGCCTTTCCTGTCCACTTGCTTGCCCCGCCTCCCCACTGCTACTTGCCCTCATTATATCGCTACACTTTGCTTCCTCCATCAGTTTTGTGCCTTCACAAAAGGTTGACACACCATAAGTAAAGTCTAGCTACAAGCAGGTGTTCACCAATTTATATCAAATTTGTGAGTCAAAGAGATTAGTCATGAGCCAAAAAGACAATTTGGGAAACCAGAGAAGAGTGTATAAGTGCAAAACGTGTTAATGCCAGAAATACAATTTTAGAAGCCAGTAGCTCCCAGGCATCTGGGTGTGTTAACAAATGAGTTATAAAGCTACATTTAAGGTTTTATTTGGTAACTGGAACTGACCAAGTTATGTATGCATAGCCTAACAATTAATGAATATAAGCAATAATGCTGTGTGGAGTAGGGATAAACACCAACATATTCTTTATCAAGTTGTACACTCTACTGTAGTTTTCTTTTGGCCACAAAGTGCAACTTTACTGGGGATCTCTTTATAGTTTAATGATTATTAGCAGAAATACACACACAGTATAAATTCTCAAGGGCCTGTGCTCTGAACATTGCTCCTAATTCTAGGGTGGTTTAGTTTGGAACAATGGAGTTCTTCCATTTCATGTTGTGCTATTTATACCCCCCCAATGATCAGTAGGCAAAAGGTTTTCTTCAATAAATTTTTTTTTTTTTCACTTAAACAGTACATTTAACAAACTCGTAATCCCTTTGTCTGTTTGCTTACCTAGGGCCCCATTAGATGTCAAAGCCGTAATTGCCTTTAACCCAAAATTTTGGCTGTGAGGTCACATTTTTTCTAAACCTTTAAACACATGCAGTTGTCTCTAACTCACAACTGCCCTCACAGCCTCCACACGGAAACCATGCACTCGTAGGTAGAATTTCAGAGGACGTGATCATATGATCTGACAAGAATTAAGCAAGTCCGTAATTTACTTCTTAGACACAGCCAATAGTAAACCGGAGACCGTTATCATTGTGTCAGTAAAACATACTTAAATTATGAATGAATTAATGTGAAATGAATGTAAAATTTTGCGATCGCACTCACAATCCAGCAATGTAGAAATAAAAAATAAAATAAAAACGATCATTAAAATATCTGTATTAGTCTGTGCGGGTTCCATTATATGTAACTAGCGACTTGCCCGTCAAAAATGACGGCAATAAAAACTGAAGCCTGGCAATGCTGTTTGCCACACAATGTAAGCCTCTCCCCCTCTACTTTACTGGCCTTGTGATGAGCACCTTTGGTGCTCATCACAGGCCTTGCAATGAGCCCCTTTGGAGCTCATTGCGAGTCTCTCCCCCTGTCTACTTCCTCCCTCGTGTCTTATTTCCCCCGTCCTCTCCCTCCCTTGTGTCTCCTTCCGCCTTGTCTACCTCCCTTGTATCTCCTGCCCCCCTGTGTTTTTACCTCCCTCTCCCTCCTGTGTCTCTAAACCCCTCCCCTGTGTCTCTTTCCCCCTTCTCCCTCCCATGCATCTCTTCCCCCCCCCCCCTGTGTCTGTTCCCCCCTGGCCTGTGTCTCTTTCCCCCTCCCCCTGTGTCTGTTCTCCCCTTCCTCGTGTCTCCATTTCCCTTCCTCGTGTCTCCATTTCCCTTCCTTGTGTATCTTCCCCCTGCACTCTCTCTCCTGTGTCTCTTCCCCCTCCTCTCACTCCCCTGTGTCTCTTCCCCCTCCTCTTTCTGTGCCTCTTCCTCCCTTTCTCTCTCTTCCCCCCTCTCCCTCTGTGCCTCTTCCCCTCCTCTCTCTGTCTCTCGCCACTGTATCTCTCTACCCCTTCCTGAGTATCCCCCCTCTGTGCCTCTCGCCACTGTGTCTCTCCACCCCTTCCTCTGTGTCTCCCCCTTCTGTGCCTCTTTCCCCCCTCTCTCTGTACCTCTTCACACCTTTCCCTCTGTGTCTCTTCCCCCCTTCCCCCTTTGTCTGTTCCCCCTTCCTCGTGTCTCTTCCCCCCCATTTCCCTCCCATGTGTATCTTCCCCCTGTTCTCCCTCCCCTGTGTTTCTTCCCCCTGTTCTCCCTCCCCTGTGTTTCTTCCCCCTGTTCTCGACTCCCCTGTGTTTCTTCCCCCCTGTTCTCCCTCCCGTGTGTCTTTTCCCCCTCCTCTACCTCCCCTATGTCTCTTTCCCACCCCTCCCTCTGTGTCTCTTCCCCCCTCCTCTCCCTCCCCTGTGTCTCTTTCCCACCTCTCCCTCTGTCCCCCTCCCTCTGTGTCTCTTCCCCCTCCCTCTGTGTCTCTTCCCCCTCCCTCTGTGTCTCTTCCCCCTCCCTCTGTGTCTCTTCCCCCCCCTCACCCTCTGTGTCTCTTCCCCCCTCCCTCTGTGTCTCTTCCCCCCCCCCTCACCCTCTGTGTCTTTCCCCCCCCCTCACCCTCTTCGCCTCTTCCCCCCCTCACCCTCTTCCCCCCCCCTCACCCTCTTCGCCTCTTCCCCCCCCCTCACCCTCTTCGCCTCTTCCCCCCCCTCACCCTCTTCGCCTCTTCCCCCCCCTCCCTCTGTGTCTCTTCCCCACTCTCCCTCTGTGCCTCTTCCCCACTCTCCCTCTGTGCCTCTTCCCCACTCTCCCTCTGTGCCTCTTCCCCACTCTCCCTCTGTGCATCTTCTCACGGCGCGCAGCTCACGCCACGCTGTGCGCATGCGCGGGGCTCACGCCGCGCTGTGCGCATGCGTGGCTACTGCTGCGCAGTTCACGATGCACATTGCGCTTGCGCGCGATCTGATCGCAAAGTTACGATCGGATCATTGTCAAACTGCGATTCGTCGCAAGCGTGACGACGAATCGCAGTTTGACAATTATAATATGTGATAACCCTTTAAGTCCGGGAATCTATTTCACACAACAAAAAACATTCACAAAAATATTTTTTAATTGCATATTTATGGGATTGATACGGTTATGCTATTAATTCTAATGTCTCTCCATGCCTTCCTGTGCTTTTAAAGTACAGTATTGTGTGTTTAATTACTGCTACAGCTCTAATAAAGTGTTTGAAAAAGCCCTTGCGTGTCCTATTTAAAACATTTTTGACAAACTTGATACATTTTGTCAGACTTAATTTGCAAGCTAGGGCTGTGGGTCTAATAGAATATTGATTTAATGTAACTAATTATTTAGCTACTGTAATATTCAAGCTGTGTTTAAAACCAATGGAGTTCTAAGGCCAGTTTTGCTGGGTTGACTGGCCCTTAGTGATTGTGGGCGGGGAACTCGTAATCTGATCGTGAGTAGCTAAATGTGGCCAATTAAATATCTGTAACTTTTACAAGCTGCCTTACAAGTTCAGGTAATTGTGTTCTGGCCAACTGAATAGGGGGCCCTAGTTAGTATATTACGAAAGATGCTAATACCAACACAGGTAACTGATTCAGGACAAGAGGAAGTGAAACCACTTCCTCAAATCTTTAAATGACATTGTTGTCCCAAAAAATCTGGCATCAAAATATAATATCTTAAACATTACAAATGATTAAACTCATTGTTTATCTGTTTCTGTGATGCGTGTTTCCAAAATAAATTAATACAATTGATTTTACATGTAAAAATATTTTTTTTTTTTGGCCACAGCAGGAAAGACTTTTTATCTCCGATCCTATGTCCTGCCATATTTGTGGTTGCAAATAGATTTACACTATTCAGCATGGGCTAACTCCATTTTACATAAAAAAAGACCCTTAAATTACGTTTGTGGACCATATTCTGTCCAAATCCTGGATTACTAGTCTACACTTCTACATAGTCTTAGAGATCAATTAGCCCAGCATGCTCATGCCAACTAGCTATGATCTCTTGATTGAGGGGGTAAAAATGTGTAATAATTGTGAATGATAAACTGCAACATACATATTACAACTTTTTTATGTATTACAAATTTTGCGTAATGGTTATCTGGGAAACGTGAAAGGACAACTTTTAGTTCTAGATAATCTCTACGTTTGTGAAGTGTGTAGCAAACCAGCAACAATAGCATTAAAGAGACAATTCAGCAAGTTGTTGTCATTGGCTATTACATCTAGTACTATAGAAACATTGTCTACATGAGCTAAAGGGGCAGACCTTTGGAGGAACTGTTTCGGAGTGAAAACGGCTTTTAGACACTTGTTAATAATATGTGTAAATTGCAAATAAACACTTTAATATCTTATTTTATTAATAAAAATAGAGAAACATCCATGTCCCTTTTTAAGTGTCACAAGAAAGTGGCAACCATTCTGTACAACTAAATGGAGATATTTTATGTATGCAAAGTCCCTTCCAGCTCAGAACTTGTTAGTACAAAAAAACAATTGGTATCACTATTAAAGTGAATATATAATATACTAGTTAAATTAAAGGCATATTTACAGTTCATTGATTATGAATACATCTGATAGAGGAGAATCAGTAGTGTATGAAAACATGTTTTTTTTTTTTTTTTTTGCATGATAAAATACCCAAACAAACATAATTAAACTTACCCTAAAGTTTGCTAAATCTCTTGAGTTTGCAAGCAGTTGATTTGTGAAACTTAACACCCCTGAAAATCCTTTCTAAAATTAGCAAAAGTTCATAATTTTGTTTTGGCCAATCAGAGGCAGGTAAAACAGCCTGCCGCAAAGTGTCATGGGATTCTTAGTTCCCAAAACCACACCTCTCTCTTATCCCTTGAATGATGCAACTCGCTGGTGCTGCTGTTGGCTTGAAGGTTAGTATAGAGTTAAATACGTACTTGAATGCAGTGTTTCTATTGGTAGGTACCAGGTGACTATGTAAGAACCTTTGGGGGTGTGGAAACCAATTTATTTTTAAATAAAATAAATCTGTGTGTATATAGAATGAATCAATGTAATGTGTATATCTAATATAAACAATATGTGTTGGATTAGAAAAGGTAAAAACAGGGAACTTAGATATGCCTTTAATGGTGATTTTTCTTTTTTGATCTAAAATAAAGTTGTCCATTATCAAACAATCCCCGTTAACATATGACAAGTTAACAAGTGACTTTTTTTCTCCTTATCTACTTTACAAATTAGTAGCTTGTAGGACTTACTTAGGCAATATACGGTAAGCTAGATGTCTCTTGATTTGCATAATGAGGTAAAAAGGTACTCCTCCCACAAAATGTACATTTTTAAGTATGAGAATTAAAATGGATCAATTTTTTTTTTTTTTAACTTTTTGTAATATGTTTAACTGAGAATTGTAGTGTAAAGGGGAATTCTAGTAATCAGTACTGCTAATAAAATGTGGGTTTACACAATAGGATGTTGTCAGACTGAGTTTCTGCTTGCTAGAAAAGGGAGGGTTTGTGGGTGAAATTGAGCAATTCTGATTTCCAGGAATCCTTTACAGAGCAAGAAATGATTACTCTAATTTATTAGAAACCAGGAACTCTGCTGAATAGTATGTGACTGACACTAATTTATACCACTAATAAACTGAGAGTAAGTAGGACATTGTTAATATTCTTTATGGCCTCTATAATAGGTGCTGTGAACTATCGGCTCCTTATTCTTAATCATTGAATCATTTCAGAAGATCCTTATGGCGGATGATTTCCCAATCAGATGATACTTAGACACTGTAATTGGTATATGATGTGTAGATAGAAATATGGACCGGTAGGCAAGCCAAAGAGGTTCTATAATGACAAACACGGTGGAGACATGAGAAACAAGCGTCATTGGATACAATGGGAATATATCTTTAATCCCAAAGTCATATTAAGACTTTTAATTTATTTTTATTTTTTTAACCCTTTTTTAAAAATTGTACATTTTATTTTCAGGTTTTTTTTTTCTCTGCAAGGATTGATGCAACGTTTTCCTTCTGCAGAAGGAAGCTTCTTGCCCTTTATAATATTGTCCCACCTCAGGAAGCTGATCAGCAGGAACCTCCTTCATATAATTGTATATGGTGGGCACTTAAATTAAGTTTAATGATTTAAATTCTTCATTACTGTGGAATAAAATGTAATGAATAAGATAGGTGTATTTTTTTTTTAACTTAACCTTTGCTTCTTCGATAAAATTAGTCAGCTGGTTTTAAAGAGACCAACGGTTCGTACAGAGAATAACATATCATATAGTTGGAAAGTGACAAAGGTTTAAAGGGGCACGGTCACCCCCAACAAGAAGTTTGTTTGATCTCAAAGAACACTAAAATATATGTACGTTACCAGCCTTTCTTTCTATACAGTAAACGAGTATTGTAAAATATATCATTCTTTCTGGGACTAATGGGCCGCCCAGTGTGCTAATTTATTGGCTCAGAGTAATTGATAAGGGTGGGAGTGGGGTTCTGACTGAATGACAACATTGAGGTCATTGTTTTATCCACCACATGGAAAGACAAGCAGATTAGTATGCCAGGTTCCCCTTAGTTGTGCACAAACGGATCACAAATAATACTGGATTTCTCAGGAATTATCCACTTTAGAAAAATTGGACAATCCAATGTATAACGAATTCTTTATGAAAAAGACTTAATTTGGGGGTGACAGCATCCCTATAAGTAGTAGAAATTTAAAAAATATAATATTTATATGTATCTAATTTTCTAGTTCTTTTAATTTCAAGAAGTTCTCCTTTTTCCGAGAACCGTATGAGGCCGATGGTGTTTGTCTCTCTATAGCATTCAGGGAGAGAACTTTCTTTATAGTAGATATAACTTATAGACTCACTTTTCAATATCTTATTATTTTGGGATAAATTCCCAGGATGACATATTAGGTATTGCATCGATTGTTTTCTTGCATTATTGGATTAGGTGTTTGCCTCTCTGCCACAGTCTTTCGGTGTAATCGCCATTATGTGTGACATGGGTTGTTGTGCATAATCTCTTTTCATCCTCGGAGTTCTTGTATGAACAGTGTCAAGTGCAAGCAGTTGTGCGGTGGCTTCCACCATCTGGGAGAGGCTCTTGAGTAATGATCTGAACTATTGTTATAAACACAATCCTTTCCCCCTTATGCATTATTCGTTGGAACTGAGAGTAAGTTCCATTTGATGCTTTTGAGTCCCCAAGTTAATTGTAACATCTTCTATTGGAGAGGTTGACAAGGATGTTTCTGCTCCATTCATTGGTGTGTAGTTTTAGCTAGTAAAGGTATTCTTAGTTGAGGAAAGTAAATCTGCAATAGGTTCCTGCATACTCACATTGTGATGTATAGGTTGGTTCATGGTGCATTTTAAGAGCAGAACATTTTCTTCACTTTCTTCAGCACAGTGTGTATGTCTTAATTGTAATAAGAGGTTCTGTCATGACCTCCACCTCCACAAAGAGTGAGCTTTAGGATTCATGATGAAAAGTTTCAGTTGTGTATTTGTTGGATCCTATACTACCTTAACTTAGTCACATCACCCAAACATGGTGGACAATGGTAGTTTGCCTGAAACAAATGCAGTAGTTTAATTAGTCTCCAAACGTAAAGTAAGGCTATTGTTAATAAATAATCATTAGTAGGAGTCTGTATCAAAGATGACAGTTTCATCAGAATCAAGATGCTTTAAAATCCATATGGGATGTTGGCTAGGGATTGGCAAAAAAAATTGTATATCTTTGATCAGCAAAGTATGATGACGTTGGTTATAAAGCTGATGACCAGATGTTCCAGTGATTGACTAGGTACCCAAAACTAAAGGTCCAGCTTACAGAATCCTTCCAAGATGGCCCCTGAACTCGAAGTGCAATGACTCTTTAAGACCAAAATATAAAAAAAATCCTTAACGGGCAAATCTACTATAATACTTTAAATCAGAGAGGAAAGCACGGAATTGGTGGACTTTATATGTAAAACATTTTATGTACTACGTAAAAAAAAAATCACTTCGTTTTTTTTGTTGCTTTGAAAGCAAATCACTTATTTATGAAAATATTGGAGACATTCCATTTTAAAGTCCTTTGTAAGTCTCCTAGTAACAATTAGTAGCTGACAGTTAACATATTGCTTAACTTCATTCATGGGATGAGACAGGAAAACAGTGCTCCGCATTTATTGGCTACTGTACAATGCTTCCTTTTTTAACCACAAAACAAGATAAGAGAGTACAAAAATCTAAGTTTTTTTTCTTTTATATTGTATGTTGCTATGTAACCATGTTGATATTTGGCAGAATTTCTAATAAATGACAAGCAGCTAAACAGGTGGTTAGAAAGTATTTAGATACAAACACGTCCACCCACTGACTGTGCTAATTATGTGCTTCATTTCTGTCAAATTTCCACAAAACTATTCCTCAATAAATAGGAAGCGTATCTTGCATCATTCAATCACCTCAAATTGCATCATACCAACAGCGTGACTTTCTTGTCTCAATTATAGAAACGTTATGAAGAATTCTGTTTGCTGTGTTTCCAGTTTTGCTTGCACCTCATTCTATGTCCTCACATTTATATATAGTCTTCTGATTCCAAATTAATTGAGGAAGATCCACAGTAAATTGGCTTTTTTCATTGTTTACTAGTGTTGTTGTTTTTTTGTAACAAAGGTAATGAAACGGCATAAAAATGAGAGAATCTACTTTTTGAAATACTAAAATGGATTTTTTTTGTGTATAGTTAGAATTCAATTTTTGCTTATATATTCTATTTTGTTTGTTTTGTAGGTGACTTCCCCCCTCCTCCTCCACCTCCTCCTGAGGATACAAGTAATCTTCACCATCCAGCCGGCAGTTTCCCTCCACCACCTGCACTCGACGAAGCCATGTTCAACGTTCAGGTAAGGAGGTATAAGAAGCATACTAAAGAGTGTATGATTGGTCTGCAATGCATAGCGAAAAAACTGGAAAATACAGTACACACAGCTCTTGACATTTTTTTTAAGTGTGTATTTTGCTACAAAAGCATGAAGTACCTACCAGACATTCTGAGTGTATCCATGGGAGGGTATAACATCATAAAACTATAAGCTCTCAAGAGAGCAGGGCTCTTCTGTATCAATATGGATGTACTCAGGGCTACAAAATATGTTGTTGCTTTAAAAATAAATTGAAAATATAAGTCTTGCAGACAAACTATCTTTCTAACTGCAATTTGTCTAAAATAAAAAAAACATTTGAACAAAGTACTGTATGAAAAAACATTTTTTTTTTTTAAATCTTTTGGTTTACAGGAACACAGCACATACTGTCCTCAAACCTCTGCTCAAGACCCATTACTGGGCATGATTTAGGTGAAACAGTGACCAAAGGTGAGTCAACTAGTATTTAGTATGCGGTTTCACCTAAAAAATGGCCGGTCTGGTGGGTCCTGAGGAGAGGTTTGAGAACCACTGGTCTAGGTTATGGGGGAGGGCCTCACCAGTTACGGTAAGTCATATCATGTGCAGTCATCAGTAGTTGAATGATCCGAAGACATATATTTAGACGTGAAAGACTTTTAGAAGATTCTTCACCATATATCATTTAGTTATGAGCCTCAGACAAGTATGAAGTATATCCTTGACACACTGCACAGTCACACGCATTCCTCAGTAGGCAGGGGAGGTTTGTGTTTAACAATGCCCCCCATTTGTCTCCTGTTCAAAGGTCTCTCTGAGCTGGATGTCTCACGGTGTGGTTGCACTCTGTGTGGTAGGGGTTGCTGCATATGAGATTGACATTGTTGCACAGTAGCTGCAGTTTTGAGTTTGGCTTTTAGAAAAATAAACACAAGGAGATCAGAGCATGTTTGGAAGAGAAGTGTGTTGCAAGGTGACCTCTTAGTAACCATCCCGTGTCACAGCAAGATTCAGCTCCCAGCAACTAGTGACATTCGTGAACTGCTGCTCCAATGAACAGCAAAACTCCAATATGACAAGTCTCGGGACTTCATCATATTAATAAAGAAATGTAGGTATTCCATTAAATAGGCAAAACTATTTATTGCTACCAGAAAATAAGGGCAACACAAAAATAGACAACCTAGAATATGTCTTACGGGTTTCACAAGTGCCTTGTTCTAGGGCAAGACTTGGCTTGACCACTGGACATGTATGGACTAGGCTTCATCCTGGATCACGGAGCAGGAAAGCCGGATCATTTTAAAAAGTCCAGCACTGAAAATTAAGTAGATTAACTGCTGGGACAGAAAGCCGATGTGATCAGCAAAAGTAGGACCTTCTGAACAGGCACATGTTTCCTAAAAAATAGGTTTAGGGGAGTTATATTAACCACTTTTGAAGTTTTTGCTTGCTTTTTTACCACAATTTTAAACAATTAGGGAAATAAATAATTTGCATACAGTATATTAACATATGGTAAAGGATACCCTGCTTCAAAGAGCTTACAATCTAAACATCATGTGGGGAAAATGACAGTGACAATACAATTGTGTTTATCACTGGATTAAAGAAACAATGTGGTGGAACACAATAGTCCAATACTAAGAGGTTTAATAAAGTGACAAGAGAAGCATTTCTGAATTTACTGTGATGCTGCAACTGATATTTGTGATGTCTGATCCAGCAGCAGGGAGCTCTCTTCAGTAGCACATCCCACATACATCTGCTAAAATCACGGGGGGATCAGATGAGATTCCACATGTTCATTTTTATTTGAAAAGCCTTGAATTATCCATTTTTCTAAAGCATTCCTAGCCTCACCAGTAAGCCGACAACCGCTCTTTAAAATCAAATCAAGCATTAAAAATCCCTTTTTACAATGCAAAATTAATCTGTGAAGATGTTAAAATATGAGAAATAATGTGTACTTCCCTTTTCTCTCTTGCTGAAAATCAACATGCGGTTGGTAGGAATGTGAAGTGAGTACGCAGTCATGGGCTGTTGCAAATCACAATAGAGTTATCTAGAGCAGTTAAGGTTGAAACCGAGAAGAGGAAAGTATACAGCTATATCAGTACTGAGACATCTCCAGCAGTGTCTACCTGAGTTTCTTGCATTAAACTTACATTGATGATCCAACCACCATGCATATTCTAATATCTGCTGATTATTGCCAAGTATCCGTGATGTCCATCCAACTGATTTTGAAATTGAGACGACCTTGCATGTGTAGATCTCGGAGTAATTTAGCTTACTTAGCCTACTCATTCCCTGGGTCTGCATGTGCTCAGTCTTCAGAGGATTGTTTTATGAATAACTCAATATTTTTTTACTGTGTTTGTCCCTACTACTTTGGCTTTAAGGGTATGCCATTTATCACCCACAATGTATCCCTAAACCATCCACATTTTATCCCTGAATCATCACATTTCAGTGTCTTGAAGACACCAGTGGCATAGGTAAATAGACAATTACTTTTAAGGATTTTCTAGCACTGATGTTCAACCTTAAGTGTTATGTTTCTCCAACTGGAAACCATTCATTGTACTTCCATAAGCTTTTGAGCAGTCCTATGGTTGGTTCACAACTGTACACAGGATTTCAGTTTGGAAGCAAACTTATGGATTGAAATGACAAACCGACTTTCTGGTATCTTGCTGTATGTTTACCATGTTTATTATTATTAGCTAGTAGAAATCATAATTTATTATTATTATTATTATTGTTGTTATTATTTCCTTTATTTAAAGCGCACCACCATATTCAGTAGTGCTATACATGGGTAAGTTTAAGTCAAAACAATATTAACACAATGAAGAGAATGGACCACTGTAATTTTAATGTCAAAAGGAGCTGCTTGTCTTAATTCTGTATTAATCATTTAAGGCATATATAATTTTCATGGATTATGAACGCACCTGGATGTATCTTTTGAATATGAATTTTATTATTGATCGATGCATAATTAAAACATTGACTCCTGTTTTAGGGTGTTGCAGTGGTCCTATAATATTTCTAGTTTAATCTATATAGGAAAATCATCTTGCAGTTTAGTGTACCTCAAGGTGATGTATCTTGTGTAACCAACACATATTCCATCACATGTGGTGTTTTTATTCTGGGTCTTGTAACTGCATATTTTTGCACTAAACAACTCAACATAGAAGAATTCAGCTGAACAAGCACGCGGTCTGACAAAGAGATCTTGTTTTTTGTTCAAGCGTCTCTGTTCTGTTAATTTTGGAGGTAATAGAGCAGTTTGATCTGCGCAGAGCATAGAAAGGGCTTAAAGTGGATTACTTTCATTAAATGTGACAGCCACTAACTGAGCAATTGTCTGTCATTTGCCTAAATATCTCTGAGATTGGACTCCTGATTGCACTTGGTATACATCTGTAACCCATCTGTGGTATGAATGTGAAGCCAATCATGAAGAAAGAGCAGTATGAGATACTTTGGAAATGAATGCTGCTCACTAATTCTGCTAGGATCAAATGGTAGAGTAGATAATCTTGGCAGCTGTGGGCATGGAGAAAATGCCCATTCCAGCTGTGTTGTTGGACAGTCTCATCAATAGTACATGAAAAGGGACACAAACTTCAATCTAAACTTTATATCATTAATTTTCACTTAAATTTAATATGTTTACCTTTATATATTTATTTGGTTTTCATGCATGCTTTCCGTTGTATACAAGATGGGGCCTTCCTGTATCTCAGAAGGGAGCTTTCAGTCCGTACTGCAGCTACTCTTTCAGGCTCTGTGACTAAAATACACAGTGTTGATGTCTGCAACCATTCACACAAAATTATTTTCTTTAATCTCAATTATTCATAATGTACTACTGTTTGTTTTCTTTTTTTTTTTTTTTTTTTTTTTAAACTTTGCTCTCCAAAAAGGGAATTGAATCCAATGTTTAAATGATCTGGTGGCTTGCCTCTGTCAACCAGTGAGCAATAATATTGATTTAGAAGTCATAATTTAGTTTCAAATGAATGGGCATTTTATGTAAAACCTGATATTTTTTTCCCCACAGATAAACACCGGGGGGAAGACCATTGAAGAACGGCGTTCAAGTTTAGATGCCGAGATTGACTCCTTGACCAGCATTCTGGCTGATTTGGAAAACAGTTCTCCATATAAGCCTCGTTCCCAACAGGTATGACCTGTGTTGTTTGATTAACACATTTCTCAGTCAATGCTCAATTCTGAGTATAGTAACAACTGTGGATGGTACTTCTGGGCCATCATACCCTGCTTGCACAAGGATATCCTTTACAGGTCTGTTCTTGGGGTTTGTCAGTATTTATAATTATCACATGGTTTTCTCTTATATGGAGAATTATAGTCCATTTTTCTTGTAGACCAGTAACATCTCGTCATGTAAGAGTACTCTACCAACTTCCCTGTAAAAGTACTTCCAGTCACCAACTTAAAATTGTGACCTAATTTCGAAATTCTAATACTCTATTTATTAAGAAATGTTTCGCCCCATGGAATGTATTAAAATGATAATATATGTAAGATTCTATCATATCAGCAGCTCTATACTATACACCATTAAGTGCCCTCCTTTCTATTTATGTCTTACTAAACATATGGGCCCTCATTCAATTGAGATTTGGCCATTTGAATAGGGCTCTAAATAAGCACATAATATATTTTTTTAAAATAAGTTTTTAGTTAGTGAAAACCTTGCTTTTGGATAGATGTTTACTAACTAAAAACTTATTTAAAAAAAATATGTTATGTGCTTATTACGGCCCTATTCAATTGGCTAAATTGCAATTGAATGAGGGCCATGGTCTCCAGAACTGCCAATGTGTTTTAGGAGAGTCTGACCAGCAATTTATAAAAATGTCATTGCTATCTCTCTCCTCCTGCTAATAGATATCTGTATGCTACCAATTACAGTGCTTATGTGTACTGCTGCATATCTTGCCTACTTTTAAATCATGTAAAATATTAACAATGCTTGCAGCTAGTGAAGCAGCAACACTTATTTTATAGCTTTTTGTCCATCTACTTCCACAAAAATAAAGCAGTGATTTTTTGCTCTAAAAGAAATAGTGTAAAGAGTTTCCTGTGCATCTTAGCATGAGTCATATTAAAATAGGAGAAGTATCTTAACCACAAATCATACAGGTGTGGATTGGTTTTGGGATCCTAATTTCACAGACCGAGAATATCAGTGACTGTTCCTAAATTAGGAAGCATCTGTGTGCTTGCTGAACATGACCATAACTGGCTAAACTGGCGAAGTCCCATTAACTAGGATAACGATTGTAGTATTTTCACAAATAAATATCAATTTACTGGCTACAGTATGTTACTGAAATGCATGATCTGTCTCAAATGCATCTAGTTTGAATGTTTATGTATCTTCAACCAATCTAACTGAAGGGTCATTTTATACCGTTCGGTTAGATTGGTTGAAGATAGCTTGGGGTGACATTCACTCATTCATTTAAACATATTGCAAAATACATCTGTGGTGTATATCCAAGTTTCCCTGTTTTTAACTTTTTCCGATCGAACACATGCTACTTATATCAGAAGCACACATTGCATTGAGTCATTCTATACACAGATTTATTTTATTTGAAAAAATGTTTTCCCCAACCCCAGAGCTGCTTACATAGGCACAGATAAACCTACCAATAAAAACACTGAATGAGTATATGTGTTTTTTTTTTTTTTTTTTAACCCTGTACTAAATTTCAAGCCAACAGTAGTACAATTCAGAAAACCACATAGCAATGTCTGAGCTCCTTTTTGCTTCCTTGCCCAGTGGAAAAACGAGGCTAAACATCCCTTGATGCTTTGTTGCACAAACTGATTCCCCAGATTGAAACAATGATATAGCTGCCTGTGATTGGCCAAAACAAATCATGAATTGTATGCTAATTTTAGCAGAGATTTGCAGGGGCATTAACTCAAAAAATTAGCTGCTAGCAAACTCAAGAGATTTAGAAAACTTTAGGGTAAGTTTAATAATGCTTATTTTGGTATCTTTTCATGCAAAATGCAATGTTTTCAAACAATACTGATTCTTCTCTATCAGATGCATTCATAATCCATGAAATGTAAATATGCCTTTAAATTAAAGTGTACAGTTTGATACAGTGGGGGGCATATAAAATGATCTGCCCGTTATCCCTTTTAATGTACATTCTGTAAATTGCATTGATATAATACTTACCTATAATATAGGCATACAAGTCCAGTGCCATGTGTGGGTATGTAGTACACATTTGAACTGTTTTAGACTATACACTGATAAATTCATTGATGTGGTTGGGCTCTTGAGTAGACCTGTTGGTATGGTAGCTTGGATTATGTGTGATAGTTGTAATATAGCTCACAGACCCCTCCAATTGACTAAACAAATTGCAGTCACGTTGCCATTTTGTATTTGTCACCCTCTTGTATCACACCTAAACCCTTAGGGCCTCATTCTATTATCGGCCGTAGGAGCTGCGGGGCCGCAAGGACCGGCCGCAAGCTATTCTGCTATTCTATTCCCTTCCGGCCGTGGGCTCCGGCAGGCTTGCGGCCGGCGCCTTGCTATCCCTTGCGGCCGCACGCGCCGGAGGAAAGCCTTTGATCTAAAACGGCCGCAAGAGTTTCGGCCGCAAGAAAAGCCCGGTTGCTATTCCATTGCTCCGGGAACCCTCTCTGCAAGGCTAAAAGCGAGCCGCAGCTTACTTGCAGGAAAGAGGTCCCGCTAGCACCAATTAAGCACATAATATAGCCCAAATAAAGCCATCCTGCACTTTGAGGAGACTATAAAGTGATTGTAGGTGTTAGCAAAAATAGCACAACATTCCCCTATACTCAAATCCGTAAAAAATTTTTTTTATTATATATGTCAAATATGCATGTAAAAAGTCCAGAGTGCTTGGAGCACCTCAGACCCGCCCACGCTGCGGCCGGAAAATAAACAGTTAATGTAAACTCGGATTTGGGCTGATGTGCAAGCTTGAGAGTGGGTTACTATTAATCCTCATGTCCCCCAATATGATCCCTAGCATTTACAGAGCTTTACAGAGCTGTCTTGAATTTATATTTGACTTTAAAATTTTTGGAGTTTACGGTCGGTTCCAAGATATGCCGCCGGCCGTAAGAGGAGATCCTTGCGGGGCCGTATAATAGAATTCCGAGGTAACAGAACACGCGCAAGGAATCGCAGCCTTACGGCCGATAATAGATTGAGGCATTTAGATTGCAAGTTTGCGAGTTTTCAATTGTGTGTCCGTGTCTTGGAAACAAGCACTATGTACATTTGATTATATGCTCAAAAACAGGGCCCTCCATTCTTTAAGGTGTTAAGTTTGTTTTTTGCCATGTACTAACCCCCTGTACAGCGCTACGGAATATGTTGGCGCGATATAAATAAAGATAATAATAGGTGGGGGTCAGTGTATTTAATATCTGGGTTCTATGCCATGTTTGGACGTGTTTCAGAATAATATGTTTTATTTATTATCAGGAAGGACTCTTGGATTAGGTGGAGGAGTACATTTAGTTGTATGGTTCAGTAGAACTGCTTTTCTGTTTGTGTGATGCTTTAACTTTGCATCTTTAAGTTCCTTATATTAAACTTTTGAACATGAGAACTGTGAAGTATTTAATTTCTTCTCAATCCCCAATAGTTAAGTTCTAAGAATGTGCTATGTTTGGGTTTGATACAGAGGGGGAAGGAAGATTTTGTCAGGTGCTACGTTTTAGGATTGCACTTCTTATTAGACATTCATCCTTTAACGGACGTATTGGTTATAAAGTACTGTTCAGTTATTATACTGGCTTTTTTTCCGCTACTAAATAATTAAAAATATTTTTTCATGTTTTTTCTTGATTTCCTTTAACTACTGCGAGAGTAATCTGAATTTACTAAGGTGTTGATATATTAGACATTGGACAAAGAAAGTGTTTATGAGCTGAAAAAATTTCTGCTTGTATTCCAAATTACAAATTTATTGGTATTTTTTTTTTTAAGACTAAGCAAAATTGCATAGTGATGACCTTATTACTCTATTTTCCAAGTGATGTGCTAATCGATTCATTATGGAAAGAATATCTGATATTATTTTCTTGAGTTTTTTTTTTCCCTCACAAGATGTATTAATACAAACACTCTGTTGTTAAGGCGTAAAATCGATAGAAATAGGGTAAATAATCATAACTACATAAATGGTTGTACATACTATATATATATATATTTATATATATATATATATATATATATATATATATATATATATATATAGATATATAGATATATAGATAGATATATATATAGATATATATAGAGATATAGATATATATAGATATATATAGAGATATATATAGAGATATAGATATATATAGATATATATATATGTACTATATAAATAGCCAGTATAAAAATAAAGAACGCATTAAAGGAATATAAAATCCAGAATAGGTTTTGTGGTATTATTTTCTTAGTCCTAGTTTGTTGTAGTCTGCATGCATTTTAGATATGTGCGTCTACTGGCCTCTTAAAGTTATATGTAAGTTATGGGATATCATATAATTAAATTTTTTCTGATTGTGCATGTCTCATATCAAATACTTGTATTGAAGTATTCTGTATATTTGTAATTTTAAAGTACATTTGAAATCGCTTGTGTGAGCTACACCACCAAGGCACCTATGTTGACAGAGCATCCTAGCCTACGATTTGTGAGTTCTGTCCTAGCAAATCAGCTGTCCATATCACAAATGCTTCCCAAGCATTTGATATAAAAGATGTTGCTTTTCAAAAAGCTGCTTGTTAGCATCGAAATGGCCGTCAGGTGTAGATAGGAAACCAGGGGATTAGTTAGACAGCTATTATATACCTGCACTCTCTCTATGAGGCTCTCATTGAGTGCCAATATGAAATTGTTGAAGACAATAAAAAAGGTTACAGTCTGTAATTAGATTGTCTGTCTGCATGGATAATAATTCCTAACACTGGTTGTCCTAGAGCAGTGATAGTCAACCTGGTCCGTACCGCTCACTAGTGGACAATTCAAGCTTTCATGGTGGGCAGTGGGGTAATCGCTAGGTTTCGTCCCTGTTGAGTAAGGTCACACACCTGAGACCCACAGCATGCTTGGCTGGTTGGAGAGCTGGTGAGAGAGCCTAGGGACAGCAGTCAGGGCTGGATCACGATGTGGTAAGTACAGGGCGATACATAGCTAGGGTCATATGGTTTATGTTACCAGAAATGAGAGCAAGTAAATTGTTACTGTGGCACCAATGGGCGGTAAGGAAATGTTACCATCAAAGGTGGTCGGTCGTTATTAAAAGGTTGACCCTGTCCTAGAAAAATGTTTATGTCTATGTAGTTATTACAATATAACTCATACAGCAATATTTGAATACTTTTCCTCATTTTCTAGCAGTACCTTGAGGAAAGTGATCAAAGTGATTGCAGATACTGCCTAGGATCTTTAACCTTCAGACTTGGAGCTACTCAATATTCAATCCTATATATTACTTAGTTTTAAAGGTTTTTAAATCAGCACTTCTTCCAGGTGTGTGGTGATATGAGGCTCGCAAATGTTTAACAAGTCCGTAAATACCGACTTAGTGACAACCCTGGGAACATGTTTTGGAGTGTCAATATTTATTGTGAGCACCCATTCATGTACTTTAAAGAACATATTGTCAAATAGGTGATTCTTAATTTGTGGCAATGTTTTGAGTGTAGTAACGTTTTTCAATTGTTATTTGCATAATAATATACCTACCATAGAGTTTGCAATTTTCTGGCAGTTGATTTTAAAAGGGATGCCGCTGAAAACTCAAGCTAAGTTAGCATAAAATTCTTAATTTGTTTTGGCCCCCTCCCTCCATTCCATCAACCCAGTTCTGGGGGTCAATCTCTGCAGCAAAGCATCATGGTATGTGTAGTCTTTGCTCTCACCACAAGGAATCAACTTCAGACAGTGCTGATCTGGATCTCTGCACATGGCTGCTGTTGGCTTATAGGGCTAAAAAAAACTTACCTGAATGCAGTGTTCCTATTGATAGATACCAGGTGCATAAGTAAGCACCTCTGGAGGTGTGGAAACCAATTTTTTTATTTTTTATAAAATATATCTATGTGTTTATAGAATGACTCAATGTATCGGATATTAAAAAGGGATTTGGGAGTACTTGTGGACAACCCCCTAGGTAGCAGTGCTCAATGCCAAGCAGCAGCTGCAAAGGCAAATAAAATATTAGCATGTATTAAGAAGGTTATAGAAGCAAGGGGAGAGCAAATATAATTCTACCACTATACAAATCTCTAGTACGCCCTCATTTGGAATATGGAGTACAATTTTGGGCACCACTTCATAAAATGGACATTTAGGGGATATGATTACCTTATTTAAATACATCCAGAGTCAATATAAGGCTTTGTCAAGTGAACTTTTTGTAGCAAGAGATTTTCAACTGACAAGAGGACATCCTTTGAGGTTAGAGGAAAAAAAGATTTCACCTTAAAGAAAGAAAAGGTTTCTTCACAGTTAGGGTGCTTAAACTGTGAAATTCTCTACTAAAGGAGGTGGTAACAGCGAAGATAGATATATTTTTGAATAAAAAGGGCATTCAAGGCTATCCTAGATAACTAGCAAGGAATATTGATCCAGGGAGAAATTTGATCGCTGGTTTCTGGGGACAGGAAGGAATTTTGCTTTTTTTCCCCCCTTATGAGACAATTGGCAAAGTTTCAATGTTTTTTTTTTCTGTTTGCCTTCCTCTGGATCAATTACCAATTAATAATAAATAGTCAACATATTAAAAAGATCAATAGAGATCTAAAAAGGTTGAACTTGATGGACTAACTCTTTATTCATCCTCCAATACTATACTATTAATAATTATTTAACAACAAATTAATAACTAATCCGCATATTGCAGATCAGAAGAGATCTTAACAGGTTGAACTTGATGGACTGAAAGTCTTTTTTCAACCTTAATTACTATGTAACTATGATCTAAACAGCATGTGTTAGATTAGAAAAGGTAAACCCAGGAAACAACCATATATTTTTTATTCTCTGTAAAATGATATGGTTAAAAATGCATATTCTGTCTATTACATACAATACTGTTAGTGATGTATAAGGATGTCTCCCATAACCAGTTATTTCCTATTTCTCTTGTAATCGTAGCTGTCACCGGGTACATTTTAGGTGTCTTACTTGTCAAAGTTTTATTACGATCTAAAATAATTATCTCTGAATCGCCAATATGAGAATTTTGATTTGTACATCAACACAGGGTGGTATTTTCATCTATTCAAAACCGTTTTGGTAAACGTTCTTACTGCATCCATGTGGGAGAAGTAATGGGGGATGCACATGAATGATGGTGTCAGCTTCTATATTGAGTAGAACGGTGGGACCGTACTAGGAAGATAGTGCAGCGAACAGCGCCATGTGGGGAATATATATAATATATGCACTGGGGCAATTGGATGGTTCTATTTTCCCATGTTGAGTATGAATTGCATATTATTGCATTTATGTTCTTGGGGAAAGGATGGTTAATTTGGCATTGCTACAGAATTCTCATCAAATCTTTATACTTTTTTACAGTTTTATTTGATGATAAAAGAAAATGACTCTTTTGGTGTTTGTTAAATAAAACAGATAAACAAACAAAAATATTTTACCTTAACCCATTTGTAGCCAGAAATAGTCACTGCACTGACCTGGTTTTTCAGGTTATCTATTGACAGGAATCACTCTCATGATGTATATAAATGGCAATGCTGTACTTTAACCCCTCCTGTGTATTTATGTACATTGTTTTAATGCTCAAAATTAATTTATTTAGAAGTTACAAAATAATGAAAATTGTAGTCTAGTTAGGTAAATTAGAACTGTTAGGAAAAGGCAGAATACAAAGTATGTATTTATTATTTTTTTTTCTAGGATGTTGCTAGTGTAAAGACATTGGGGTGTAATGGTTTAAATAGTGTGGTTAATGGGGAATAAGACGATATGAGCAGAGTTAGGAGAAAATAGCTCTACTTGTCAACAGTAATACATCTTAACTGATAAATAGACTTCACAGGAAAGGGTGATATTTACCAGCACTTTTTTAAACCACACATTAATAAATATCCCCTTCTTAAAGAAATGTTGATTCATAAGTTCATCTTTAATTCAAGCTTCCTTTCTATGTGTTGCAGCAATAGTATTTCTAGGATATTTTGCTACCTTTGGAAACATTACTCTTGAGTCCTTAAGGTATGCGGAAGAATCGGTAGATTATGCAAACATTTTTTGTATGAAAAGATCCCAATGAAATGTAATATTTGTTGTAGCACTTCAGAGGCAGCTACAACATTGTAGCAGTATGAGGAATACAGTCTCTGCAGCAAAGCATTATGGGGCTTGTAGTCTTGAATTATGCAACCCAGGTACTGCTGCTCTGACTCTGCACTATGCTGCTACTGGCTGGGAGGTTAGTATAAGGTTAAGCATATACTTGTATGCAGTTTTTCTATTGGTTAGTACAGGGTGCCTGGGGGTGTGGAAACCATAAAATAAATCTGGATGTGCATAGACCTTTCCTTTATTGCTGTTATATGTGCCTAGCTAAAGTGATAGCATGCATTCAGCACAACAAAACTGTTCCTAAGTTCATGACTAACTTGGTTTATTCCCATTGACAGCGTATAAAAGTTACGGGACGTGGGCAGAGAAAGCAAACATGAGATATTCTGTGGGTTTCTAATATATTTTCCAATGATACCATTCAGAGCCTGCGCAAACAAGACGTAGAATTGTGTTTTTGTTTTTCTGATGTGTCGCCCAAATTGTGAGCATACTGAAATAGATTGTAGTCAGAATATGTATCTCTATGGAAACAATTATTAGAGGGATCATTGGAGGAACAGTACAATATCCTCTTCATATCTCTAGTGTTTATGCAGCAATTTCTTGGATTAGGGCAGTCTTTTCATAAGTAGCTACTAACTATGAGCACCTTGGCATGCAAAACAATAGGAGATAATTTAATACATGGATGGATACATTGGGTTTGTGAGCAAATTGCAGGGAGGGCAGTCTTTAAAACAGGAGAGAGCTATAACTATAGCTATAAGATAAAAAAGACGGCTTTGGTGGTTTAGTTAAGGAAGGGGACATAATTGTTCCCGGGCATTTTAACCTGCAGCTTGGGAACATATAGGGACACCTTGGACCCCTTATGGGTAGAGGTTTTTTTTTGTGTGAAATATACAACTGGAACACTTTAAAGGACAACACAAAGCTTTTCTATCTATCTATCTATCAAACAATCAAAAAAAATAGCTGAAAAAAAATAATTCAATGTTAACTTCTAGGGAAATGGCCTGCCCATATAAACATATTGATGTCTCCGTAATGAAATATTGTTTATTATATCTGCATTTCAATAGATTACAGTGATCATTATTCTGTCTGTATACCCATCAATTATTGTGCAATTATCCACCTTTACACTAATAGGAAAATTCCCACTAGGAAGCAACATTATCTAGACAACATATATTATGAGAATAGGCACACATGTCAAATAAAACATAACTTTTAAAAACCACTGATTAAGAGTTATGGACAGATGAGAACAATGTACTTTCAAATCCCATCAAATGACTTGATCTTTGCTCTCTATTACACATAACATGTATGTGTGTGTATGTATGTATGTATGTATATATGTATGTATATATATATATATATATATATATATATATATATATATATATATATATATATATATATTATTATTATTATTATTATTATTATTATTATTATTATTATTATTATTATTATTATTATTATTATTATTTATTATTTATTTTTGTATTTATTTTGCATACATGGGTGGTATACCTTTTTAAAAGCAAACAAACTTTCATCTAGTGTTTGGTACCACAAGTACAGTAGTAAGTAACTTGTGGATTTCCTTTGCATATACTGGTTATATAGATGTTTGGATTAGACCACTAATTAATATCGTGGTTAACATTTAGGTTACTGCATGAGAGGTGTTTATGGAGTGCAATCCTATTCATCTTAGATGATTATGATTTATATATCTGGCTGAGATGCTTGACCATCAGTCAGTATAGTTTAGTAGAAGGGCAGATTCTGAAATTTAACCCCATAAAGATAATGGTTTAGAGGACAGTTTACTATCAATAGAAATAAACTGGACATATATCTATATACAGAGAAGGAAGTTCCACTAGAGCTGTCAAAACTGAAAGTCTGTGGGCCGGATGGGAAAATTCAAATCAGGGGGGAAAAAACTTTGTATGGGCATAACAATAATAGAATTACTTAAATAGATACTATTTATAGTTGTAGTTCTGGATAGTTGGATAATTGCTAATGCAGCACATTAAATGTACAAAATTACAAAAGTATTTTTGAACATTTTACTAACTCTGGACTTAGGTTTGACAATTGTAGCTAAGAAATTGGGTGGGAATGCGCACGAAATGGGTGAAAATATAAATATGTTTTTACTTTAGTGCAGTCATAGGAATCATTTTGTGTGCAGGCTATATGTAAGTAAGCTATGTAGCAAAATCATTGACTAAAACAATCAAAAGGCCTAAAAAAATAACCCACAAGTAAGAACAGAGATAAAGGTGAGAGGGTTATATCTTTATTGTGAATATGGTTTTATTGTAGGTGGCAAAGGAGACAATAGACCAGGATTGCTCATTTGTATATCAATTATCTGCTTTGATTTTCTAATTAGGATTACAGTTGTCTTGTCTGTCTCTGTAGTGGCCAAAATAAAGAACCACAATGTCATCTGGCAGTTATACCCCTCTACCACCCTAATCCAGCAATCTGAGCAGCACATTAGCATACAGTAGTTACAAAATCCATTTGACTTATTTCATAAATTATTTACTGTACAAAAAACTGCCAGTACAATGTATTTTAAAAAAATGAAACCCTCTACCAGCTGGATGACATTAAAGCCTTTTTCAGTTCATTTCCGGTATGTCCGTTCTTAAAAGAAGCCAGCACCTTAAGTGTGTCTCTGTTTTTCCACAAAACAGTTAGGTTTATAGAAACATAATGCAACCAGAGTTATCGAAGTAGGTAATCTTTTTATAAAAATGTTTTCTTTTCCTGTCTTGCATACCTGCTTATGTTGTTATGTTTTGTACTTCACAAACATGAGGGTTTTTTTTTAAATACCAAAAGACAGTGGTCATTTAGGCAGAATAATAAAGAACATGTGAATGCAATAAGTCTTGCCAAATTTTAAATGTTTCTTTGTTGAATGTTTACTATTGTTGGTCCCAGCGTTTGATTCTTAATTCATAGTTTAGAGCAGATGGAGAGTGGTTGTACTTTTATGCATGAATAAACACATTTTATATATTTTTGATATAATGTATAGTGTTTGCTGGATCAGTGAAGTCTATTAGGTCTTCTCCAGCTGAATATGGTCTATATCCATTGCATTGGACAGAAAGCAGTGTTATGTTTAGTCGCCATCATTCACTGTGTTATACGACCACATTATTGATTCAGTCTCTTATATTTACACACCTTAATAACTGTAATTCCCTTCAAGTTCACTCCACTCCTAGAAATGTAGTATGTCCTTCACCAGTCACACATTCAGTGTCCGTGCCAAGTGTCAGCCTTCCTACTACCATGCCAATATGTGGTTTTGCCAGAATCATCTGCTGCTTTACAATATAAGGCATTGTATGGGTTCTGTATCCTTAGTGGTAATGCCCAGTTGCATTACATTGGAGAGCATTGTCCTGCTTATTCAGCTGGAATTGAAGAAAAAGGTTTGTATGTCATTCATCCTCAAAAAAGCTTCCACATGTTGCCCTGCCTTCTGTAACTCTTTGATGGGAAATCTTCCTTCCATTTCTATGTCCTATTTAAATGAATAAACTGTGAATGCTATCAGTTTACTGGGTGGGCAATGTTTCATGTTTGTGTTATGTAGTTCTAGACTTCTATAGCAGTCTTGTATACATGTACTACCTATTTGCCTGTTAATCAGTATTTCTGTTTATTCTCTTGGGTGGTCTGTTTTTTGGTGCATTTATGGTCTCTGTAAATATGTGCTTATCCATACACATCCAAATCTTACGTTACAGACTCATAAAGGCAACCTCATGAAAAAAAGTCCTTCACAACAATGCGGGTATTTGGAAAATTATAGTATATCAAGTCTGGCTGCAACACTAAAGACTATATTACTAGAGTTTTTCCTAAATTTGATACAAGAGAAATCATTTTTGCAAAGTACATTGGTGTGGTGCACTGAAATTGTTCAGTGCCGAGGAGAACTCTGCTGTATGAGCTTTTACTAATGTTCTGCACCATGAGTGATACCAGAGCATGTTTTAGGAATTTCTGTCATGGGCATGCAAGTCCAATTATCACTGAAGATCAGATTATTTCTCAGATGTTGACTTAGAAGCAGGACAGTATGAACCCGCTTACTCTGGTGCATGCTGACTGTAGGAGCGTGAATGACAGACACCCAGGGAGATAAAGCCCATTATGCCAATCCATCACGCAAGGGGTCTGGGCAGAGGAAGAAAAACATCCATCAAAGTATATGGAATTACTGTCCGTTCGACAGGCCCTTAGGAGTTGACAGCAAGAGCGTTGAGATACGTTAAGGCTTGGAAATCTATTGGTCTGCAGCAGGGATCCCTGAAGGGCACGCTAGTGGCAGACCACCTGTTTGTCTCTTTAGAGGAAGAAACATAGTGACTTTTGGCCGTTGGTTCAAACAAATTAATAGTGATGGATTTTATGAAATCCCAGCTTGATGTGGACCAGTTTTAGAGTCTGAACTGTTAATTGACATATGTGCTCAAACATAGGTCTGCTTAAAAAATTGCACATGTATTGGCCTTCAAGGACAAGAGTTAAAGGACCACTGTATGACAAATAATTGTATGTTTGAATCGTTTGACCAAGCTTGGAAAATAACCAGGAAAGAAAACTTTCACAATGCCGGTCTTTTATATCATGGCCCATTGGTAAAGTGCATATCCTAGAGGAGCTTACATCTCTGCAGGAGCAGAGTTTTCACTTTACCTTGTGGCTGCCTACTTATGAGCATGTGTGGAAGAAGAGGATATAGGTCATGTAACCACAATGATCTAAACCTCCTTTAATCACCATTTCCATCTTTCCTCACTCTCCAGTGATAGATATGATAAACAAATCCTTCAAGCTCCAAGCTAGCAAGACTTTGAGTCTTTTTTGCTAATTTGTTACCATAAGTAAACACTTATGGTTTGAAGTAACTACACTTCTTTCTTCTAAATATCTACTTTTAGTATATGTGTATGCTTTTTCCTCACAATCAGACCCTGGTTGTTGACATGCGCCATATTTCCATTCGTATTACTATTTTGGTAACTGGATGGGAGATGGAAAGCATGGTTGTCTGCGCTAGGGCACTGAATCAGCAGACGGCACATTATGAGAATAGTGGAGGGAAATTGTGAGACATGGAACAGATTTAATTTTGCACAAGGGGATTCAATGAAGGGAACAAGTGTACATCTGCCATCTCATTGAACGTAAATCAGATCCGGTACATGTTCCACTACTTTAAGGTGATAGTTATTTGTTGAGGAGCTTTTAATGCTTCCATTAGTGATGAAATTGCTGTGCTGTATATCTATTTCTCAACTCTTATTAGAGGCTGCTGCTGGGTATGTAAATTAATTTGCTTTAGGTGGGATTTTAATCATAATTAAATACTTTTTCACTGCCCTACCTACAATCTTTGGCAGGTGGTATTAAAATGTATGTTATGTTAAATAGTTTTACTATTTTCCACATATATGTTACATTTTTGCAGATATTTACATGGATATAAAATTATAGGAAATGTTAAATTCTAGACAGTAATTAAAGGTATTCTTTCAACTTAAGTGCTTAGAGGCAGCAGTTTAAATGCTTTAATATTTTAAAGCAAATATACTTATTAAAAATCTGTTTTAAAGAATCTAAATTGTATTTCCAAGGAGAAATTCACTTTTTCTACAGTAAAGCAGGATGCTGACCAATAGACTGGGATGTTGATATATTTTTTCCTCCCATTCACACTTTTTGTGACTTTGCCTAACTCTGTTTTGCCTCCAATGTTTGTAAAGACTGAATGGCATGTGGGAAGAATGTCTGACACCTAACGTCTCTAAGGTTTTAAGTACAAAGCAGCCATGTTGTGAACAACAACTAATAATAACTGGCCAGAAGGCAAGGGACCCAAGCCAACAACACACTGAAAACTGTAAATAATTTATATAAATAAACAGCTTTGCTGCAAGTATCACATTTATTCTAAATGTACAATAAAATAGCCTTTTTTTTTTCATTTATTTTTTTATACAATGTCTGGGTGTATAATAATGGCGTATAGCTGCTGGTTATCTCTCATTTCCTATGTCCATGTTAATGATTCTGAATGGAAAATCTGCATCATTTATTGATTACAACAATATTCGTGTCTACAATTCTCTCCATCACTCAGGGAAATGTACATCACACACTTCAAATACTACTTTAGTGCCTCTGATTTGGTACTTTACACATAACTTATTAAATGGGGGTGTTTTATTATTATTATCTTGTATTTGTATCGTGCCAACATATTCTGTAGCGCTGTACAGGGGAGAACAAGAAGAAAATATACAATATGTAATATTGACAACAGCAGAAAATGGAGGGTCCTATTTTGAGTTTCAAGTCTAGTTACAAGTGCTTTTTTCCCCAAAGCACCCCACAAGATTAGAAAGTCGCCACTTAGAATCTAAAGGTAATGGACCTGGGGAAGAGTAGGAATAGCAAGGTTAAGAAGGAAGGAGAGACACATAGGAAGGAGGTTGTGTAAAGTAGAAAGATATGCATTAGTTGGAGAGGAAAGGGATTTGTGATTTTGCTTGTTGGGCAGTGCCATAGTCTGCATAGAGATAAATTAAAACTTATTGTCAATATTTTGATGTGTTAGGAAACTCCATTAGTTTTACTATTTACTTCTGTTTTTACTAGAAAAATACTAGCACATCAGAATATAGGACCTCTGTATGCGTACATGTGCCAATACGGCTGAACATTATTGTGATCTATATATCCCTCCGAGATATACATTATACCCAAGTATATATCTCACCAAGACTGTACATGTATTCAGATGTGATCCCCATTTGGATGTACATACTGTACATGACACCTGTTGGTCCTCCTTGACACATGAAAGATTTACATTTAACATGTCACTATTGCAGCCGATACCATGGCTTCTTGTTCCTCTTTTCCCAGTGCGATATCATGTTCCCATAACACCCGTCTGGCTTTGCTTTCCCTCAAGTGACATTTCTGCGTTTGACATCAGCACACTCCACACTATTGATTTCTGCCTCTGCGTCTCATTATACATTAAATCCTCAGCAGGCTGCAACCTGCTGTGGAACATACTGTACTGTAACTTTCCCCGAGCCATCTTTCATTCCATGTTTGACAAGGATAAATATGGACTTTAGGAGTAGTCTGTCACAAAGCAAATACAGCCCAGAGCCGACAGACATTTAGTTTAAGTAACTTTCAGTGTTTGATTTTGCCTAATGTACATGATGTTTAGATAGCAATAACACCACCATTAACTGAGCCTAATCCTTTAACGATGCAGCAGAAGTGTTAAGCACTGGGATAATTAGTTTGGGGTCGAGCACACACTGCAGCTTTAAAATGGCATTACCTATTTGTCCAGAAATAACATTTTTGGAAATTAATTTATCTAGTAGGTTTATTTGGTTAATATATGAACATAATAAGGTGCCACTGAAAATGGTTAATCTAGGAATTTAACTCTGTTATTCTTAAAAAGATATAGTGATAAAGGGAGAGTTGGAATCTTATTTAACATTTCATGATTTAAAGCTTGTATGTTAGTTTGTAGGCATATACCGTACTATATACTGTATGCAGTTTGATAAATAAAAGTTGATATTTTTCTTACTTTTGAATGATATATTTTTCCCATAATACAGAGCTGCTTATCACCAGCTATCTGTGCCTGTCAATGGCAGTTTTACTTGGACTACAAAGAAAGTCTGAATAGTCACATTCTGGTTCATACTGAGCATGCTCCGTACAGGGCAACGGGATTATGATTATAAGGCAGTGGTTACCTTTGTGTAGTGAGGGCAGAGTTGATGTCACAGGACCACGATAATGTTGTTATAGCCCAACCGGTTTCCAAATTCCTGGGCTGAGCTGGCCACGCCCCCTGACCAGACAAAGGGGGGGGCGGAGAAAATAAACTCTGCTTGAGGAGAAAACAGGCAGTTTAAAATCTAAGAAAAATTTACTTTTTATTTATTTGCAAACTGGTTTTAGTAGTAAATACCAAACCAACGAACATAAATACACTATATAGATTTACCACATCACGGCTTCAATCCTAGCATGAAATTAAAAATAGTAGTAATTGGTTAAAAAAAATTATTTGCCATGCTTTTGTTTGTTTTTTTGCAAAATAAACTTTTAAACCGGATAATTTTATCAACATTTGTGTAAATCCAGTCATTAGTGGATGATCATGTGTATTAATTTAGTTTACACTCATTCATTAAAAGCATCAATTTACAAAGTTTCTTCCATTAATGATTAGAAGAGTGCAGGCATTCTGAAGTGCCAACCATTTTTATGAAGTTATTTTAAAAATGTGTAAGGTTACCTCAAATTATGATTGTGTTTTGAAAATAGCAAACTTCAACTTTTATACTTTCTATCTTTGTGTATTTGGTGTTCCAAAGAAATGTAAATACACTGAATGTGCAGATCAATGTTATAACATATATGGCAAACTCATTGGAGAGCAATTACTGCCAGAATAATTTTATTTTAGATCACAAATGTGTCCGTAGTTGCTAAAGAGTTAATAAGCAAGTGCAGCGTCATGTTGCAGGATCTATAAAACAGATAATGTAAAAATGAGATATGTAGCCATTAGGAAGATGAAAGAGAAAACCATGGATATCACTATCCATTGAGCCTTTTTGTGAATCAGAACAAAAAATCAATTCAGATCGGTTTTCCTGTAGGTGCTTCTCACGTAACAGGGTATAAATGTAATAGCAGAAAGCCTTGAAAGTTGATTAATGAGCTAAAGAATTATAAAAAATAGATACAAAGGATGCAATACACTAGGGCTGGAGTAATTCTGACTTTCCTGGCTCCAAAATATTTTTTAATTTTAATAGATTCATATATAAATTATGCAGTAGCTTCTTAGAAAGATATTGATCGTTTATGTCTATTCCAAGGGTTCGTCAACCCTAGGAATAGACATAACTACCATGAACGCATTACACAAATATATTTAAAAAGTACGACATTTCAAAGCATAAAAGTTTCTGTTATCAATCAAAGAAATTATGTATGTTTTGTTTTGTATTGATTGTCTAACCCTCTTGGTGCCTTTACATATTCTGAGAAATGACTTCTTCTTTTCTAAGACAGATCATCTCCTCTTGTATAGTAAAGACTTATAATATTGAAAAGCTGATCTGTGATGTATTTGAATCAATCCATTCCCTTGTTTATTAAAATTATTTTAAAATAACAAAATTAATAATAGTTTTGCAATTTTCGTTTAAAACCACATTACGCAGCAAGTATTGGTAAACTGTAAAACTAGATTTAAATTAGATTTGAGTGCTGAATTTTATTTCAAGAGTAAACCACATTATATTTAAAGGGAACCAAGCAACATGTCCTTTTATATTCTTCTTCTTCTTCTTACTATTATTATTATTATTATTACTATCCTTTACTTGTAATTTGCCAACATATTTCATAGCGCTATACAGGGTTAAAACAAAAACAATATTAACACATTGCAAAGAATGGAGGACCCTATCTTTGTGCTTAAAATCAAACATACATAGTGCTTGTCCCCAAACCACCTTACAAGATTGAAAACTCACAATATTTGTTCTTTATAGCAATAAACACTAGTGCATTTCAATCAAATGATAAAGTATCTAAAAGCCCTGTTGACATATTATATTGTAATGTGAAAATAAAATGTATTGGTGATGGTATTGAATTCAAATCTTTAAACAATATACATTATTTGTATTCTGGCCAGGACTACATCTGCTTCTCGTGTACCCTCCACCTCCTGTCCCATTTTGTCACTTTCTGTCCTGCCTGGTTTCCACTCCCAAATATTACCCTCCTATAAAGAAAAGGATAATACAAATGCAGATTATTATTGAAGCATCTATATTTGTTGCCAAATACATTTTTTATAAGGAGCTATGGTTTCAGATTCATATTGAGCCGTTATGCTCTAGGCCAATTGATTGTACTCCAACTACCCTAAATCTGCATCTATAGGTAGTCCTACCTTTTTATATGTGTATTATGTAAGATTTCTTATATATAACTGTATTTATGTTCTTCTTTATCACAGCCTGCTCTGGTAATCTGCTGCTCTATGCCTTGGCCTTGTTGTCCTAGGTAGAAATATTTGGAGTATCTTGTAAGGAAGGGCAGCAGATGCATATTTTATTCAATCACTGCCTAATTTATAACGAGGACGTTTTGGTGTAACGGACAGAAGCTGTGTTCAATTCTGATGAGAGCCACTAAACTGGCCAAAGTGTTGCCTTCCTTATTACTCTTCAAATTAATGTTTTCTTGGGTAAAAATGTCTGGACTTTTTCTTTTTTGGTAATGAGTTCCCTGTGTGCAGAACACAAAACAAAACATATTTTCTCAGACGCGTTGATTTTCGGTGAGTGTTCTTCCTGAAGGAAAAGAGCATTTTGAATACATTCTTCATGTAATGTGAACATCTGCAATAAGATGCAGCTTTAATGTAGCACGCCGCGTTGCTGTAGCAACATCACTCCAGCTCACTGCGTTCTTTAGGATCAAGACATGGGTCTGTCATGCCTCAGTAATGATGCCTGAACTGACCAGATGTTAGAGCTTACACCATTCAATCAGACTTCTCCTGTTTAAATCATGTTCTGGAAAATATCAACACAAAGCAAACTCTTAGAATATTTTCCTGCTGAAAGAACATCTGAGAAGAGCTGTGACCTAGTATGCGCTCCTGCAATGTGTTGTATGTTGTTCAGTATTGGTCGTCCAACAGCGTAGCCCGCAAAACTTTCGGCTATTAAATTGGCCCCATAAAGCAACCGCTAACGACTTGCGGGTTAAGGGCAAAAAAAACATACAGGCTGTCGAAATTTGAAAATCACAATTAAATTGCTGCAAATCCACTGCCGTTCAAACCACTGCCGTTCAAACCACTGCCGTTCAAATGGAGCCAAACAGCCAACGGGTACTAGAGAGGATCCGCAAGGTGGTTAAAGTCCTATCCGTAGCACTGTAAAAGCAAATATCAACACACTACTGTACTTACAATAAAAGGGAAAGTGATGTTAGGTATTAAAATTAATAGCACAACATTCTCAAGCTTGCAAATCTGCAATATAAAATACTTTATTTAATTTCCATGTTTTATCGATCCCGGCAATCAATGTGTTAATACATATAATGGAACTCGCATGGACTAGAATATCATATTTATTAATATTGCATTATTTCTGAAATGCGGGTCCGATCGAAACTCGTAATTGAAACCCGTAAGGCTTTGAAATGTAACCTCCATTTTTCAGTGACGTAATGATGACGCTCTCTTTTGTCATTGGCTCTGTCTAAACCCGTAACTACAGGTTTCACTAATTGATCATGTTCACTGCCGCACATCCAACGTGCGCAAGAATGGTTTACAGGCTTGCGTCTACGGTTCGTAACTCGTGGTATGGTTGAATTTAATAGCTCTGTAACGCAGCCAAATTTCAAGCCCGGTGTGCCGATGCCGTTACTGGCTTTGACTTTTATAGGGCTGTAAGACTGTACTTAAATCGATAGGGGTGCCTCTAACATAGTTAGTCTTTTTGTAATGCAGATGGGCTTCTCATGAAGTGTATCTCATGTGTCTGAAGTCACATAAGTAAAAAAAATCTGATTCTCACAAATCCACAAGGTCAGGAGATCCCAGGCCTACTAGAAGCACATATACCTGCCCGTTCTGTTAATACACATTCCAGATACCTAATAGCAATTGTTGATTACTTTGGAATTTCTGCCAAAATCTTTTTGACCTAAGGTTCCAGAGTAATAAATTATCCTATAATATTCATATTACACCACATGTTTTTTTATTTACCCAATAACCATTAAAAATGTATTCCATTTCACGCTCCATGAAACCTTATCATTTTGTATATGATCAAGATGCTACAGAGATTTTCTGAGAAATAAAAACAATATCCGAAAAATACAAACCATGTCATTGTTTGATAATATCTGATACTGAATATTCCCTAAAACCATTAGCAGAATATGTCTGGGTAGGATGTGCTTAGTGCAATAGGATAGTAATGTTGATCTCACTGGGGCTTTTTTTAGAAGTCCTAAAAGACTCTTGGAAATCACACAAGTGTTTCCTTCATGTATTTATTGTAATGAAAGCTCCGTGCTGCCTGCAAGGAATTCACCACGCTGTCTGCCTGCCAGATTATACTTTCTTCTTGCTGCAGATAAAAGGCAGCTCCCCAGTTTCTCTGTTATTTGCCTTTGTATGACGCAGGCAGGTTTCCCATGTCGGCTACATACCCCAGGACCATATATTTATGGCATGAAGTGTTATATTACACAGGGGGTGTATCGCAATGAAAACATTAAATCTGGCGGAAATGGTCGTATAGAGTGATATTAGACTGACGGTTTTATCTTTGCTCGTTCCCACCAGTGCACTTGGGTTAAAGGGACCGCACTATCCGGGTTTATTTGAGAAGAGAGCTTCTTCTAAAACTATGTGGGTGGACAAAATGACATATGCTAGAGTGAAGCAGAGTCCTATTTTGTGTAAAATACAATTGCCATTCTGATAAATAACTACAGAAATAATTCCAATGTAAGCTTATTCCTAATATCTGAATAGGACGAGCAGCTAACTCCAGACATGTTTTATCATTGGTGGGCATCTCTAGGGCATCAGCTATCTACTTGGGCACAGTGAGTAATTTATAAGCACAGCCCTTGTATACCTATACCCCTACAACTATAAAATGCAATGAAGAAAGCATTAGGCACACTCCAAATTCTAGCACAGAAGATGGTTATATTGAAACTACTGCCCCTGACAAACTAGACATGATCTTATGTTCTTATATGAAGACACACCCATTAAGACACCTGTGTGAATGTTCTCAGGTGACTACGCTCAATTAATTATAAGAACAGTATATTAAAGAGAGATCTTGAAGTAAAAACAGTGCCATCTAGTGAACATCTATAATATCATTTACAAAAGAGCAAAAAAAGAAATACTTTATGATTGTTAAAATGTCTAAATGAACTTATCAAGAAAAAGATTGCAAAATTCATTCAAATATGAAGATCATGAAGTCTTTATTGAAAAGATTTAAGGGGTTTTGAAGTTCCATATACCTTTCTTTCATATTTTAAAAAATATAGTATAGAACAGTTTCACTATAGTGGCTAAAGCGACAGAGCTTTTGCACATGCCACAATTATGATTACGATTTTTATTTTAAGTTCATCAAATAAAAAGTAACTGTTGGCATTTCTTGAAAAGTGTACACTTTATTAGTTTGCTGCAGAGGCTGTGTTTACTTAATTTCAAAAATAAAAGTGTGTTTGTATATATATATATATATATATATATATATATATATATATATATATATTATACACATATATACATATACATACATATATATATATATATATATATATATATATATATATATATATATATTATACACATATATACATATACATACATATATATATATATATATATATATATATATATATATTCTATACACACACACAGTATAATGTTATTTTTATCATTTTTTTATTATTATTAATTAGAGCACACCTCTCGAAAGCTTGTCACTCGAACATATTTGTCAAATAAAGTATCACTAAATACTGCAATACTCTAACTATTCATGTGGATTACTGGGCACTCATGACTACCTCACTATTCATATATATTCAAATGTGAGCACAAATGTACAATATATTTACTGTACAGTGGAGGGCTTCTATCAGTCTTTTGCCCTCCATAAATTAAATGATTATTGTTGTAAACTACCTCCCCACAAAATGTAATACACAAGCTAGGAACTGTCACCACGCTGAGAGGCAATAACCTCGAAACAGCTGTTTGTGGGAAGGTTTCCTGGCTGGTGCATAATCCACCCTGGGCTTTGCTTAAAGCTGTGCAATACAGCACGCATATGCTTAAAAGGAGCCATGTTTTAAATGATATTGGATTAAAGAGTGTAGACTTTGTGGACTCATTTGCATGTCCCTGCCTAGGTTCCCAGAATGCAGTGCAATAACTATGTTTCTTTGAATTCTGAGCAGGAAATATATATATTATATTATTAGATATTAGATTTTTTTTTCTTTTTCATTCTGAGGTAAATACCTAATTGACATGGTTTTGTGAGAGTGTTTTAGCATTTTGCTGTGAAATTTAAAACCTGTTACCTTTGCAGCTGCATTGCAAATTGCATTTTATCATAGCTCAGTGTGCACACATAAGTAGTAATTTTACTGATCTGCTCATGGACACTGGTTTAAATTAAATAACTATTTGCAATCTTTCACAGTTGTTCTTTATATATTAGTCGGTATAAGAAACTGAACAATGATGGGGAAAACCTGATCAAAAAGCCCCGTCCTGCCTTGATATCAGTTTGTCAGAAATGTCAGTTTCGCTGATATTGATGTGGAATATACTTATCAGGAAGTGCTCTCTCATTTCTACAAGACATATCATCATTTTTTGATGAGATGTTTTGTTTTTCGTTTGTGTGCTTTTAAGTGTGTCTTAACTTCATAGCTCTATACGTCTAAAATAATATATGCTGTGAAATCATTGTTTGCTTTTTTCCATTGTTTGCTTAAACAATGTACAGTCCTTTATGTAAGATATGTTACGGCTGGCTTTTGCTTGCACCTGTTGGAAATATTTTATAAGTTTTAATTGTTTATATGTAGATATACACTGGCAATATCTGAAAAGAAAACCAGTTTCTTAACGCAATATAATTTTTTTTCTCTTCATTTTTTTAAGTTGTCAGTGTGCCCTTTTACAAGTTTTTGGTGGGAAATGGGCCTTATTAAACATCACAACCCATGCTCAGTACTATAAAATATTTTCCACAAAATATATACCACCAGGAACTCAAATTTCATATATATATATATATCACAGTTTGTCTGCCTGAAAGTGGACAGACATTTCAAGAAAAACACACTAGAAAATGTTGTGTCTTGTTGGGAGGGAGGTTTGATCTCTGTTTATAATTAGCAAACAGATCTGCCAAGTAAGAATCAAAAGGCTGAAATCAGTGTGTTTTTCATTAACGAATAATACTAAACAGTCATCAGAGTTCTTGGGAAAGTTTTCCTTAACTTTTGAGTTATTTATTTGAAAAGGCAGTTTGTGCTGCTTCCGAAAAGAGATTGGCACAAAACTGTGCCTGGCTATTATTTTGTACTAGCGACTTGCCTGTCAAAAAATGACGGCAATAAGATTGTAAGGCAGGTAATGTTGTTTGCTTGCAAAATTAATTTTGTTGGTGTTTTAAGATCCTTCGGCGGTCATTGGGAGTCTCGCGCTGAGCGCCTTTGGCGCTCATTGCGAGGCTCTTGGTTGTTTGTGTGCTATGAGCAGCGTTGGTATTTTTTGTTGTTATGGCAATGAATAATTAATAAAATCAGAAATTAATATACTTTACCTATTGTGAAGTAATATATGCAGGAAGCATTGTGTTGAAGAGCTGGCAATCTGTTTTCATGTTGCTGTATCATCAGTGCTGTGTAAGCGTGTGTAATAGTGTGCGTGCGCAAGTCAAATCCGTTTGGTTAGCGGTGTACTTCTGGATTGTATAAGTTAGTGTTCTAAAATGGCGCCTAATGTGTGGTACGCGGCTGTGGCTGATTTAGCGTCCTTGTTTTCGGATGTCGTCCGACTTTTTCGGAAAATCCATAGGTGTTTGGTGTTTTGTGTATTTATGGTCCTTTACCCTCGTTTTCGTTTTGTTCGGGAGCCATTTTTTCTTTTTTAGGTTATTTTCGGGTGTCTAAACACCGAAATTTGGACTTAAATCGAGGTGTAACTTCACTTGCAGAGGTCCTGGTTGCCCCCCCTTGCTGTGGGTAAGCTTTTTATCTGTTTGTGTATTTGTGTTTCTAATGTTTTTGGAGTCGCGCAGGATCTCGTACGTCTTTTCCGGAAAATCCGTAGGTGTTTGGTGGTGTTTTGCGTCTTTAGAGTGCTGTAGCCCAGTTTTCATTTTTTGTCCGGCTGCCATTTTTTCTCTCGCTTATGGGATTTTTGGGTGTCTAAACTCTTTTATTTGAAGTTAAATTGAGGTGTAACTTCCGTTTTCGAGGTCCTGGGTGCCCCCCCTTGCTGTAGGTAAGCTTTGTATGTATTTGTTGTGTGTTTTTATTGTGGTTTTCATGTGCACGTGTTTCGGCCGTTTTTTGCGAGGTCATAATGGGCCGTAACGTGTCTCGTATTTTGGTTTCGAAACTCCGTAAATTTTGTGAGGTCCGCAGTTGCTTCGCGAGCCCGCAGCGTTAGCAACAGCCCTCATGCTCACAACTATATATGTGATAGTATAGTGCTATCGGGAATAATTCTTCCAAGATGGGACATTTTGTGAAGCTACCGTATCCCATTGTCATGCATGTGATATAGGCTATTATGTTTTTGATGTCCTTGGTGGGCCTTGTGGGGTTCCTTGGAGATTTTGATCGCCTGAAGGGGTCCCCTGGGATATTCTCAGCAAGGCAGCTTTAAAGGGGGGTCCCAAGCACTGTGGGTTTAGGCGAGCCCTGTAGGGTTCCCCAGGCTCATAGAAGGTAACAAATCTGCCTTGGGAATGGGCCTAGATATTAAGAGGGCATTAAGTGAGGGGGTCTTGAGTCTTACACCCCACCAGCTTATAAGTTTACCAGCCCCCGTTGGTTAGATACTTTTCCCACTTCTGAGCCACACATTAGCATATATGAGCGGGAAAAACTGCTAGTACACTGTTTAGCTGTTTTTAATGCTCTTTAAAATAAAAGCCACTTTGTCTTGGGATGTCCTTTAAAATTATTAACTATTTTATACATTTTTTTCTGTTGTTTGCCAACATTTTGTTTCTGTGTATCTGCTTTTTTTTTTTTTTTTTTTCAAACAGAGGTAACCTTGAATGCAGAGAAACATTTCCCTGCTTCTTTGGAAATAGGAGAATCCAACATACCAGTGCTTTCAATAATCAAGTACACATTTGTTAATAAATTAAAGTTTATTTTTACTTTCTAAAAAAAAAAAAGACATTCAACAGAAAAAAACTTCAAATGAGCAGGTTGTAATTTATAGATCTTCAGCAATCCTATATAATATTGGTGGTGTGGAGTGATTTACAAATGGAATTTGGACTTTTTTTTGTGAAGTTACAACACAAAATCCCACATATTCCTTAGAGCAAAAATAAATAAATTACAAACCCTATTAGTAGAAATTCCACGGAGTACTTTGGTTAACCCATATTTATTACATTGCTTTTAGGTAATCTAGTGTCACAGTCCAGACCTACAACATGTCTCCATACAGAACAAATAATAAACATTTAGGAAAGTCCTTTTTAAGTTTCATGGATTATGAATGCATTTCATAGAGGAGAATCATAAGTGTATGAAAAACATTTTTTGCATGAAAAAAATCCTAAAATATACATTAATGAGCTTACTGAGACATTTGCAAATTTCAGTTTTCTGGGACTTGATTTTGAGAAGGAATGCCCCTTGAAACTCTTAGCTAAATTAGCATAAAATTCATAAATCAATTTGGCCAATCACAGGCAGCTATAACATTGTTTCAATGTCTGGGAAGCAAAGCATCATGAAATGTGTAGTCTTTTTTTTTTCCCCTCCACAAGAAAGCAAGGAGGAACTCAAACATTGCTCTATGAATTTCTGCATTGTGCTGCTGTTGGTGTGATGGTTAGTATAGAGTTAAAACGGTACTTTAATGCAGTGTTTCTATTGGTAGGTTCCAGATGCCCATGTAAGCACCTCTGGGGGTGTGGAAACTATTAAAGGTATACTGAAGATTCCTTGGTTTCAAATGTTTCCTACAAAACAGCCACTAATTAGTAGAAAAATATGTATTATATTGCAAAGTTGAATGTACTTACATATTTATATGCTGGTAATTGCACACCCGAGGATGCTTACATAACAGTGTACACGGCTGCATAGCATCTGTGTACTGTTTGTGACCTCCAATGAAAGTGCTGCCACATGGTTGGTGGGGTCACTGCATGAATTTTCCACAAGGAGACATGCAGAGAGAAAAAAACACCATCTACAGGGAATGTGCTGCACTGATTGGCACATGTTAGAAAGTACTATTTATTTTCATATAAAAGTCTGACTACATACCCCAGGCTGCTTTGCAGCACAGATGGCAACCTGAAATACCGCAAATGTTACAGCCTCTGCTTAATCCTGATAGGCCAATTTTTTTTTTTATTCAAATGTAGCCTGGGTTTGGAGAGGGTGTTAACCATGATTTTTCAACTGTCATAAATGACAAGACATTTTGCTAATTTTAAGGTAAGTGTTTAAATGTTTATTTTGTATGCATACACTACTAATTCTCCTCTAGCAGATGCACTCATAATCCAGCAGACTTAGGTATGCCTTTAAATAAATCTGTATGTGTATAAAATGAATGAATGTAATGTGTGTTTCTGATATAAGCAGCATGTGTAGAAACTTACGCAAAACCTTTCTAGGTAACGAATGTGATTGAGAACAATGCAGACCTGACAAGAGTAAGTGCAGGCCGCAGCTCTACATGAGAGGATACTTGATTACATATAAGTAATGTACTGCCCAACTTGAGAGGAATGTTTTCAAAAGCTAAAGAAGTGTGACTTGGTAGTACAGCGTGTCCCTGGAACTCGGGGGTACATTCACAGTAAAATGTTTTTATTGTGTTGCCATGGACACCGCTGAACTTCTTGCCGTGTACTGAGACCTTCCCTTGTATGAGAGAACCAAGTGACTTTATGTGTTCTGTTCACAAGGATTAGATTTCTTCTTTTAGCCTGCCTTTTATTACTACTGGCAGTGACATACTACTATTACTAGGATTTCTATTCACTGTTTCTTAAACAGGCAGTTTACCAACCTCGGGAGCCTCTGCCAGCACTGGATGTCAAATTTGGGAGTAATTACATCTATTTTAATATTTTTAGGTTTTCTCTGTTCTATATTTTAGTTCTAAATGACATATGTGTTTTCAAAAATATACTGCTTTACTGGAACATGGAATGATCCCTGTTTTTAATAACAAAATAAACTACCTAAGTGTTTTATATACATATTTAAACCTAACTTTATTAACAAATGCTTGAAAGCCCTGTTTTTACTCACAGAAACCTTCAAATAGTCCCTGCAATGGCCCATTGCATACAATGGACCATATTCAGTTGAGCTTTCGGGAGATCCGTAAGCCCGTAAGTGAGGTATCACGTTAATTTGCTATTTAAATTGCCGCCTTTTGCGAGCTCCGAATGGCTTCCGAGTTACAGCCTTGACAATATTGCGATGGTTAAACCTGTAACTTACTGCCTCCCGAAGCTTTTGATCTTTCACTTTCGCAAGGCTGAAATCACAAATCTCTATTTGATTGGTCAATTTTCCCCAAGCCTGCAAATGTTTTCACACCTGTAAACGGCAACTGAAGGAGAAAATCCTACGAGTGCTAGAGAGGACCCGCAAGGGGTTAAACACCTGTTCGTAGCACTGTAAATGCAAATAAAAAAACAATACTGCACTGTAAATAACGGGGAAAGCGATGACAGACATTAGAATTGATTGCCCAACAGTCCCAAGCCTGCAAATCAGCAGTATGTCAGATTTATTTTTATCTTTTTTTATATTGGGTGTTAATTCAATCTTGGATATCAATGAGTTAATACATATCAGGCCACCCATATGGACTAGAACAGTACTGGCATTAATTTTAAAAATTCTTTATTTTGCGAATTTTCAAGTCCGATCGCATATTGGACCCTCTGAACCTAATTGATTGACATGTAACCTCCATGTTTTACTGCCGTAATAATGACAGTCTCGTTTTCTATTGGCTAATTCGAAATGGGAGGTTACGGGCTAGCTGAATTGACCATGGTCCCGCCCTGAACTGCTCAGAGCCAGTGCATGGTTTACGGTTTGGGCTTGGGCCCTGTAACTTTTGGCCTTGACCAATTTAATAGCATCGCAATCGGAGACTAACAGGAGCCCACAACACATTCGGCCTCTGCAATCGAGTTTCGGGCTTCAAATTGAATATGGCCCAATGTTTCTATAGTACTAGATTGTTTCAGTAAGAAAAAAAGAACTTTTATGGCTGTTTTTATAAAATTGGGTTTAAATACGTAAATAAACACTTAGCAACTTTATCTTTTATATTAAAAGCAGGGAACCTTCCATATCATTTTAGTAAAACAGAGAAGCAGTGATGCTATTTATATATGCTATTTTGTATATTTTTGAAAACACTTCATTTAGTACTACAATATTTAACATTCAAATAAACACTTAAATAGTTTATGTTACTATTCAAAAAGAGGGGACCTTTCATGTCCATTTAATTGTCTGTAATATTCAGTATCTATGTTGGTACATTCCACTTGAAATTACAAAATGGAAAGAATATAAGGAAATTTAAAGGTGTGAGAATAGATTTTAGAGTAAAATTAGTTATTTCTGCATAAACCAATAAGGCCCAGATGTAACTAGATAAAGTAAACCTGCTCAGAACATTTCAGTATATAAATGATTTTGGAGAATAGTCAGATGGCTTTAAAGAGGGGCACAAGCAAGGTGCAGCAATCTTCTACACTTATACATTTTCTTGCTATTACTGGTTCTCACCAGTGACTACTACTCCATTGTGTGTGCGCATGTGCCTGAGTGGGCGCTCCAGGCAATACACCGCAATTGCTCACTATCATTGGAACTACAGTAGCAAAGAGAAGGTACTTGTTGGCAACTACACAGTATATTAGGAGTAGCTTGGCCGGAGAAACGACAAGGAATTAAAGAACTGCTGTGATTTGGGTAAAACCTTCATATACTTGTGAAGTATGTAACAAAATAACTTTATTAGTGGGTTTGTAACATAGGAACATATAAACATTTGTAGAGAAAATCTTAGTTTTTCTAACTTATCTGTCGGTATCACGACTTTTGCGCGAACTTTCACCCTCTATCCAGCTCAAAGTACTCACCGGCGGCCTCCAAGTACACACCATGCGGTGGCCGGTGAGTACTCGGAGGAGAAAGACCTTAAAGAGAGACCCGGGGTTAGAGGGTGGGCACAGGGGTAGAGAGACCTCAGGTTAGAGGGTGGGCACAATGGGAGAAAAACCTGGTACAGGGGGAAAGTTAGAGGGTGACAGAGCTGGTTAGAGGGTGAATACGGTCGTGTGGGTGCGTGCATTTGTGGGCGCACACATGACGTCGCGCAGGGCTCCTTCACCCAAAAGTCGGTGTGCCCATTTGTCTGTATTGTCAAGGAATTGGTGTTATCTTGTGAAGGATTACTCTTCCACTGAGATCAGTTGTGGATAGTGCTAAACAAAAGGAAGTAGAGCAAAAAAAAGAATGCCTAGAGCAGCAAGGGATTCTGGGAAAGTAAAAGCAAACAGAAGATAATGTGAAAAAAACAGACCCCAAAAAAGTGGCAAATGAGACACGTGGTAAAGAGCAAAAAGAAGGGAGAGAAAGGGTAATGGAGAAGTGGAACATTTTTACTCAAGTCCAAATGCTAAAGCCATTCTGGCATGTTTGGGCTATGCATACAGGCACCCTCTGGATTTATTAAGCAACGTTTTATAGATAGAATGAGTAGAGCCCATTGTGAAATCTGTGTTTCTAAGAGTTATGAGAATATAATTCGGGGGAAGGGGGGGTAATAAGCCCAACTACATCTCTTAAAGAAAACCTTTTCATTATATGAAGTGCTTAGTTGCATTTATTGCATTAGAAATATCTGCAAAACGTACACATGTAAATGTATTTGCAATATGAAATATTCCAGATTGTAAAATGATGCATGACTGAAAGGAAGCCATCATAAATAACCTTGATTTTTCTTTTTTTTTTTTTTGATAGGGCACTGCAAGTGCAACTGGTACACTGACTTCTCCTCCAGCAGGGACCCCAGTGACTGGCCATAAGAGGATGATTATCCCAAACCAACCTCCCCTTACAGCAACAAAGAAGTCTGCAGCCAAACCTCAACCACAGTCAACTTCCCAGCCTGCCCCAGCCGGGTCACCCGGAGCACAGAGGCCTCAACCAGTACCTGCATCTTACGCTACAGCCTCCACTCCCAGCCGTCCCACCTTCAATGTGCAGGTGAAATCTGCTCAACCCAGTCCTCATTTTGTACCACCTGCACCGCAGCCAGGCCAGCCTTACAATGTTGCTCCAAACCAGTACTACGCTCCTCAGCAAGCCCGCTCTCCAGGACCTGTGCAATATGCATCTCAACCACGCGGGCCTGAATACATTCCTCCCCAACCTACACGCTATGCTGAGCCTAGCTATGGGTATCAACCAAGTGGCCAAGTCAAGTATCAAGACCCTTACTACCCACCTGCACAAGTTTATGGAGGAAGAAATGGCTCGGAGATACCTTATGCACAGCATGGTGGCTGGAAACCAGAGCCAGCTTATACTTCTGTACCTGCTGTTGGGCAGCAACCTGCAGGAGTCTACCAGCCCCCCAGCAGTAAGAAGACCTACATAACTGATCCACAATATGCACCCCCACCCCCACCACAGCCACCCCAACAAAAGGTAAGAGGGTTCTAGAAATGGTAAAAATTGACTTCATACAATAATTTGCAGCCTTGGGATTTTGATTATATTTGAATAGCTGTAATATACTAGTGTAACCCGTTGTGTTTCCATAACACGTTAGTGTAGAATAAAAACTTTAAAAAAAGAAAAACTAATAGATACCTAACTTTTGAACCAATGTACAGTAATTCTTTATAACCTGCAATCAAACATAAACACTGAAATAGCAAGTGGTATTCATATTTTTCAAGAAAAAAAAATGTCCTTTAAGAATTTTTAAGTCCTTTAAGTCACAAATGTTATATTCTTTATTTTAATTATAATCCTGCAAACATTACAAGTTTAAAATAATGAGGAACATCTGGAAAGTGTATTACCTTTGTCACAGCAAAAAAGTATTCTGTATTTCCTCCCTGACATTACACACAACGGCTACACAAGGGTGTGACAGGACAAGTCAGTCACTGACAAAATGAATGGAAAGTGATTAGTCTTATTAGTGTATTGTGTATATGTTCTGTAAAAATACCAGACAAGTATGATTTATAGCAAGTTCGTTCAGACTTAGTCCTCAGGGGCCGGATCTAGGACACATTTTTGCGTTATCTCCGTTATTTTAAATTATGTAACTTTCTTAGCATGGGGATATCCTGAAAATGTGAATTGAACCTGGCCCTCGAGGACTCGCGATGGACGTACCTGATTTAGGGAGAGATGTTAAAGGGACAATCTCACATTCTGAGCACCGAGGACATGTGAAAACTGACTATTTACCAGCGATTTTTGATTCTTTCACTAGCCTCCCAAGGTGTGGTGGCAACTAATAAAGTATGCAGTGCAGGAAAATGCTTGTAGATTATATTTATCCTGATAATAAAAAGTCAAGGATCACATATTGCTTGATGTTTCAAATCAAGTAATATGATTGCAGACTACATGGTCCTTGGCCTTTTTTATACAGTTTATTTTGCTTTCAGTATCCATATTCACCTTGTTTATGAAAAAAGAATCCTTGTGGAATTGCTATGGAAAAGTAAATCCCATCTAACTCCAGAAGGTGTCCGCCTGCTCCTTGCGTATTTTTTTTTAATGTCCGTTCTTCTGCAAAACAACAATCCACATATTGATCAGTCCCTAGGGAGAATTAATTTCCTTCTTAGCATGCTGCAAATGCTCGTTCTGTTCTTTTAGAACATGGGTGTGTAATTGCACTCATAAAACCATAGACCTGGCCATGTACCTTGTAAATGCAGGAACATGAAGGCGCCTGGCTACTAACCCCTTCACAACCTTTAGGATGACGGTATATTAAATTGAACTTTAATATTTATATGTATTTTAAAACTTCATATTAAAGTATAAAAATGCTATTTGATGTCTATGATCTTTATGTGCTATAAATTTTAGAAATTCAGTAACAGTGGTGAAGAGACATATACTCATCCTTAAAGGAACCTCATTGGTTCTTGACTTTTTATTTTGAAGCTGACCAATCTTGGCACTTTACCCTACATATCTACCCTCCTGGGTAGACCGAACTAATCGTTCTATTTGTAGAAAAAGATGTGAATGATTGATCAGTCATTACAGGATGATTTGTTAATCTGGTTCATACCAACCCCATATTTATAGTATGATCTGCTGAAGAACTAGACTTAACATTGGTTGGTTTGTTAACTATTTTTCCATTGGCTACAAACCTGCCTAGTCAAGAGAAGAGAACCTTCCATGGAGAAAAGGTTTCAGTGGTACTGAATCTTGCTAGAGACTTTCAATATAACAAATAGATTCTCACTCCCTTAACAAAGAGTGGCTGCCCGTAGAGCATATAAGAATAGTTAATGAAGAACAGAATAATTAATGAAGTGAAGGCTATATGTTTTACTATTATTATTATTATTATTATTTTACATTCTAGTTTGAAAAATAAAATTTTCTAAAAAATGATGATTATTTATGCTCTGTAATTATTCAGGTTTTGTAACTTTCAAGTAAGCAAACTCATTACTACTAAAACTTTATAAAAACTAGAACATGACAATGTCATTTTAAGGTGATTTCGTAGGACAGGTCAGCAACAAATATTTTACATAGATAGTATTTCTGAAAGCAATGCATTCTGCCATTTTTATGCATCAAACCATAGTTAACGAACTGCCCTTTGATTTCCATGTAATCATATAAGAAGCTGTACAATATTTATCAGAGAAAATGATATTGGTTTGTCACATTTCTTTTATAAATACAGGGCCAAGCATGTTCAAATCCCAAGCCATGTTTGGTTTCAATATCAAGCCAGTGAGTTGTGAGTGGTGTCTCGCTTTATCAGCATATAATCACATAGTCACAGATTCTTGAAAATATTTTTAGTAGATTTAGGGAAAAAGAAAATGCGTAGACGTTTCGGAAAGTTTGAGCATCACAGATGTTACTAGTAGTTCTTAGGAACTCATTAAAAGGGATAAATATCTTCTTGCGATAGTAAAACTATTTGAATAGTACGGTTCCAAATAAGGGATGTTTTGACTCATAACAATCTGTTAAATGTGCTAAACTCACAAGCCACTGTAAATGATCCTATTGGTGTTCCCTGTGCTAGGGACAAACTCTTGCTGCAAACAGCTGAGAATGTTAGAAAGCATCCTGAGCCAACACAAGTAATTGTGCAAATCTGCCTGTGAACGTACAGTAATGCTAGGAAAGAACATCTTGATTAGGTTAAATGTTGGATAATCTACAGCAAAGACCATTACCAGGAAATGCAACAGATTGTGGAACAGATTTACTTATTAACACATATAAGCAGACGTCTTTTTGCCAACAATTTCTTGTAAGTCAGGAGCCCGTATTTGAACTTTTATGTGTAATGTTCCAATATGCTTGTTTTTTGTTTTTGTTTTTTTTTAAAGCATTCTGAATATAGTGAGATGGATGATCTTATCAAAACATTAAAAGTATTATACATAAACTCTGAATAGTTTTTAAAATATTAAAGGAACATGAAAGGTTTCTGGATTTTACTAGGAATACAATATACCTATGTATCTATTTATTATTTTACTTTATTAAGAAATGCTTCTAAGTTGTGTTTTTCATCCTATTTGTACTTGTTTGAGACTGCCCTCTGTAACTCATGCAGCTCATGAATACACAGACTGTGAAGTGCAGTACAGTTATAGCTTTTTCTCAACCTTAATCCGTTCCGAATGGCAGGTGTAGTTCCAAAAAGTAAGGTTGAGTACTAACCTCCCATAAGGAGTAATGTATATTGGTTTTAGCAAATGCTATGAGTCCTTAGGTAGCACAATGGGTACCAAGTTTTTTTTGCTCATCCAGACAGTTTGAGTATTGATAATGTTAAGTTCTGAAGAGGTTGAGATCCATATAGTAGAGCTTGAAGCGAACAGGCTTCTTCTAAGTAAAATTGTGTTCTTTATAATTTGTTTGCAGCTTGGTGTATTAGGACAGCAACTAGAAGAGTTGTTTTATGAGAATCAAGTATTCAGACAGTGCTAAGCACAAGACTGGGGGGCGCTCTTACACTCGCACACCACTAATTTGATCCATACTGGGTCTAAAACAACTTGCAGTTCTGTTTCCAGAATGGAGACCATATCCTTCATGTAATTTTTGTCACTTTGCTGCTAATTCCCAAAACTTTCCTTCTAAATTATCTTCAATGCACATCTCTTTCATTCAATTCCTCCTAGTTTTGAGATATTGAGTCAGAGGCACTCAGTATGAGAACGAACACCCAAGTAGGGTTGTTCTGTAGGTTTCCTACTCAGAGAGCAATCTTTTTGCTCATTTGTACCCTTCACATGGAGAAATATCCTGTAGTATATGAATCAATAGCATGTCCCAGACACGAAATACCAGGCAATCCTACCCTGAACAGGAGAAACTGCGAACCCAAGATGCATGTTTCAGCCTCTCTTGAGCCTCGCCAGTGAGGTGCAGCTGTACCCCCTGAGGCACAGTGAGCAAGGAGTCTACCTCTGGAGCCCCCTATCACCCTTTGGCAGACTCGCATAAACCAACTATTAAAACTGCTACACTCATTTGATAAATTGTTTTATATGCCTAAATAAAAAAAAAAAAAAAAGCTGGACAATATTTTAGAGGCATGGAAATAGTATTTATGAACACATATTTAGGAGCCCAAAGTTACATTTTAGATAATTCACAAAAAAACTTTTGTCAAAATAAACAATACACTTCAGTGAACTGCTGCGGTTATAATGATCCCCTGGCAAATGTGTGTTATTTGTTCGTCTTAGATAGTTACTGATACCGACCTGGACTAGACCCAAAACTCTGAGCAGAAACCTTTCCTACTATTAGTGCTATTCAGGAAGTAGTAACATCACATCAGTCAGATGACCACAGAAGATTGCTGGACCTGTCAGTGACCATCTGTCAGTGTTGGCATCCTAAGCCCATTTCGGGGAATACACATCAGGGATTTTATTGCATCCCTGCCATTACTCTGCTGATCCACTTATTTGTTTTTTGAATCTTTCTATTAAATCAGATATTCTGGGTCACTGCCTTTATATCTGCCCAGTGACTCTGTAAGTATTGGGCTGCCAGTGGCCCTATTCTCCCTGAGATCAAATAACAGTTAATAAGGGCAGTGCAGTTCTTGCAAAGGTGATACAGTTGAACAAAACTGCAATTATAACATTGTAACATTGTATAATAGAATGTAGTACATAGTAATAATACATACATCTGTAATATACAGGGTTAAAAAACACAATTCCCCAAGTGCCATTTTTTGTTGTTTTCCATTGTTATGGGAACACCTATGAACCTATTATATGCCCCCACCAGGAGTTGTGCAGTAATCATACCATAGAAAACAGAGGAAGTAACAATTTATTAAAACTTGACATTTATTGAATATCAATTAATTCCACCGATTAAAAAATAAATAGAACGGTTGCCTGTCATGAGCATCACGCCGTAATAAATACAAAAATGAAATGTAATACTCAGAAATAAAGTATACATTTATACCAATTGTGTTTCCAACAGTAGGCCATAAGCAGCAGAGATGTCGAATACAAATAGTATTAATCCAAATCAATATATTATTAATCTAATTCTCAATTTGACATGGATTGGAAGACATTTATTTCCATCTCTACATCAAAAATATCTTGTAACTTTTTAATAAAATGTTGTCTATATTCGAAAGGGTACACACAATAGCACCCTTAAGAAATCATTAATAAAATAAGGGATATATACTACCAATACCATAGATACATTTACGGTTATAGCAGAGAATACTAGTTTATATTATTCACATATCTCTGACTATATAGCTGGTATAGGATGGTAAGGTACAACATTTGGCATTTCCAAACACATTACATATAGAATAATCAATTATGAGAGAAGATATATAAGTGCAGAAAAATCCTAAGCTTTAATACCGTACAAATCCAGCTTTTGGGGTCCACCACTAAGATGTATAACTATACTACTCTGCTCTCCTATATCGTCCCTGTCTCTTACCAGCTATACCCAACACTTATAATCCCTACAGGACTATTGTAGTGGCTGGTGGGACCTAAATGGCTAGAGAGTATACAATACATTTACATAAATATAGTGAATAATACAGAGCTTACATAGTCCATATACAAACGAGTGAGTCATGACCAAGCGTCAGGAACCCAGGTAATTGTTGTGATATAAGCGCTACACGCACCGATAGTAATAAAGCCTTTCTTAGAGTACATAGAAATACATCCAGAGGCTGTAAGCACATTGCTATGAATCATCTAAGGTAACCTTTATTTAGAAATGTAATAAGTGTTTCTTAAACTACAAGGCTATTTAAATATTTCCCAGTCGTCATAGGTCAATAGGCTCTCCAGGGATTGTATGGCACACTGGCAATAATGGTATAAACTGATGGAAGTAACTTTCAGAGTAGAGCTAGGAAAACACAAATTTACAAATATTAACTTTTTTCAACTGTGTGTTTTCTGCAGCGTAGAGTGTTGTGTAGTGTTTGAGAATTATGTTGGCCCTTTAAAGGGACTCTGAACTCCACCGATACTGCTCTCCATCATCTTACAGATCTACCTTACTCCCTGTACAATAATAAAAGGGCTGCATGTACACTTCCCATGTGGCCCACAGCCTCTTCAACAATACATGGTACGTTTAATCTCTCTCTAAAACTAGCACATGATACCAAATTGTACTCTTAAATACTTTTCCTCATTATCGATATTTTATCACCAATTCATTCCTTTCTTACCTCATTTTACCATTTTGCTTTGGGTAAAATAAATCGGTGAGAGACACTTTTAAGAACTCTGGTCCATATAGGAGGACCTACAAGTGAAATAGGTTGTCCGCTACTGCTCGAGAGCATCATTTTAACAGTAAAGTTTTTTTTGCATTAAAAGAAATATATAAAGCCTCAAAAAATGTTTTACATTATTGGGATCTGTAGAATGAGCCTATTTCTTCCAGTAGTGTAACTTTAGATCAATTAGTGATTATGTTCTCTTAATTATAATTTACACTGGCAAACCCATTTTATAGTGTTAGTTTGTGTGTTTGCATAGTTAAGTCGTGTCCGACTCTCCGTGACATCATGGACCGTAACACACCATACTGATCCACTTGGTTTTCATGGCAGAGATACTGGGCTGGGTTGCCAGTTCATTCTCCAGTGGGCCACAGCATACAGTTCCTGGTATTCCCACGTGGTCTCCCATCCAGGTGCTGACCAGGCCCAACCCTACATGGCATCAGTGTGGTGTGATCTCTTTGGTCCCAGGTCGCAGTGGTGAAAGTACTGAATCCTAACCACTGGACCACCTGGAAACCCATTTATAGAGGTAGTCAGTGATTAATAAAGGGACACTAAATATTTAATGTATGTGCTTTTGTTTTATTCCGCTTCACAATGTGCAAAATCGAACCCATAAGTGGGAAAAAAACAACAAAAAACAGCCATCAGCTTCAGTGCTATAAACCATTTAACCTTGGATGTACCTTCAGGTTGATATTTTAAGATGAAAATGGCATAATTAAAAATATTACAGGTATGCGTATTATATTTGAAGTTAACACTCGCCATACTTAGATGATAAAGAAACCGGCATTCTCACATGGATAAATTATAGTAAAATATAATGTTATGGTCCTTCACAAAATATTGTGTGTTGGTTAAAAGCATATCTAAGTTTCCTGGTTTATGAATGCATCTGATGAAGGAGAATCAGTAGTGTATGAAAACATTTTTGGCATGAAAAAATACCAAAACAAACATTAATTATACTTACCGGAAAGTTTGCTAAATGCTTTGAGTTGATCTACAGAGAGAACACCCCTGGAAATCCCTGCCAAAACCTGGCACAATTTTGGCCAGTTACATTGTATTAGTTTGTGATGAGAGTTTGTGCAGGATGGCATCATGGGGTGTGCAGCCCCCTCCACAGTGAAGCAACGAGGAGTCACATTGCTCTGTAGATCTCTGTATTGTCCTGCTGCTGTTTTGAAGGTTAGTAAAGGGTTAACACCCATACCCAAATGCAGTGTTTCTATTGGTAGGTACCCCTTGCCTATATAAGCAGCCCTGGGGATGTGGAATCAAGTCTTATTTTTAATTAAAATAAACCTTTCTGTGTATAGAATGACTCCATGTAATGTTTGTTTCTAATATAAGCTGCATGTGTTAGAGAAAGGGAAAAACAGGAAAACTTGTATATACCTTTTAAATGCAAGTGTATGCTTTGTTATCCCATCAAGAGCACTAGGTTCGGGCAAATTGTGAGAAGATAACAGTTGGAGAATGTTATTTGCTCTACAAATTCCAATGTTATGTTGCTTTATACCCCAATGTTTAGGGCAGGGGTGTGCAACCACTGTATACTTATGTAACCGTTACATTTCTTTTGTCTTCCCAAAATGTGAGAGGTGGCTTGCAATGTACAGAAGCACCAGACAAACCAGCCTGTTGCTCTTCTTTTTTTTCTTTTTTCTTTTTTGAGCTAGTTAGAGCCATGAACTTGTCTAGTATGTGACAAACTAACACAGAGCTGCTATACAGATAATTGGATAACACTGAAATAAACACAATGCCCACTCTCTCTCTCTGACCTAGAAGCCGACCCCTTGCATCATTCACTGCAATATCATATAGTCAGAAATGTAAACACCCCTCTCACACACACACAACTTCAACCAATCTATCACAAATCTCAACAGAGCCTTCGAAACATCAAAAAAAATGTTCTTATTGGATGTATGTCTGTTTTCCAACGTAATTATGCTCAATCAGACTTAGTTTCCACAAAAAAATAAAATAAATCTTCATTGTGAAAAATGCACACATTCATTCACACTAGTTCCTTGTGGATGTCTTACTGTTCGGCTATAAAAGGTTGCAGACCCATTCTTTAGGGTTAGGACAGGTACTCGGCAGCCTGGTAATGGTGTGATAAAACCACACCTCATTCACAAACAATTACGAAAAAGTAAATGTTGATGCAATGCTTGCTCAAACACTACAAAAGCTAGAATATGTTCATGTAATATTGCTACACCGCTTATTTTTCCTATTTTTTTGAAATATGTATTTATATATTTGTGATAATTATTTTGGAGTAGCATGTTCCTTTTAATAAAATGTCACAGTCAACCAACGTACAATCAGTCAGTGCAGCTTAGTTAATAATAAAGGCACACTGCAGTCCCATATTGGTGCTCTATTTTAAAGAATTAACATTTTAAATTAATTTACCTATCCTAAGCAAATATATTTAGTCTCTGTCTTCTCCATTTTTGTCTTAGAAAGAATTCTCCTATCTGTCATTTCTCAACTTCCATGGTTTCTTGCTGCTTAGAGAGCAGATAAGCAAAGTTGATTATCTGTGCTATAAATCTACCAATAGCAACTCACTGAGTGTCTGAGCTAATCTCACCTCTAAGGAATCTTGACCAAAAACATATAGATAGGGGGAGACCAAATTAACAATGGAGGTGGCTGGGGCTACATTTAAGTTTGAATTTTTTTACAGTGAACAGACCCCTTTTCCTTCTCAATACTAGTTCTTTAGCACATTAAACATATTGGACTACAATATCTGTCTCTGCTGGGAATACCGAATTATTTTGCTTTGCCTGTAGTAGTGTGAATATTTGTCCTATGTCAGTAACTAAAGATACTGAAAGACAGAATTTGACAGCACATCAGATCCTCTTGTCCCACCCCGTGTCTTATTTTCTTTCCTTCTATAAAATCTGAGACCCTCTTTGATACCTGTGCTTCTTATATATTCAGGATATCTCTGCCTAGCTATAACATCTTTGAATATCAAACAGTCTCCTAGTAATAAAGATTGGGTTTTGTATTAGAACCACAGCAGGAACCTCTGTGTCTGCGGCAGGTGATGGCAGGCAAGAGGGAGAAAGAGGAGGACGGCTCTGAATTCAGTCTGACCTGTTTTTGTATAAACATCATCATATTCCAAAGTCAATTATCTGCAAAGTACAATGTGTTCTGCAGCCAGAAAAAGCCTGTCACTTAGAAGAGGATGGCAAAAAGGACATCAGCACTGGAGTGAACATTAGTCCATTGTGCTCTGTATAATTTCATACAAGAGGTCTCTTTTGTGTGTTTGTGTCCGGAAATGAGAAAAGATTGAGCAACATATTGATGCTGTTTTATAAAAGGTAAATATCAAATTTGAAGAAAGCACTGTCGGAATAACATAATAAAAACAGAGCAGCTAATTGAAGTAAAGTGGGAACAAATGACTTCTCAAGGATCATATGTACTGTACACGGCTAATTAAGACTAATTAAGAAGGCGACATGTGATTTGTACACTTTAAATTAATCTGGCCCCATATGCGTTGTTGTAAAGAGTAAGTTCTTAGAATCCCCTCCATGCCGATGTTACCATTGAGGGCATAGGTAATAAGTTTTGTTTTTTCCAAGAGTTTGTCAACACTTCATCCTGAGTGGTATATCTCGGAGAGACTAGAGATTGTGGTCAACCTGCACAGACTTTAACAGCATCCACAATAACTGTTAAGTTCTTAGTGCAGTTGTGGGATGTATACATATGTTGTCCAATATGTTTGAATGTTACTGTGAGAATCAGGTGATACTGTGATGGTACAGTGCCTTGCAAAAGTATTCACCCCCCTTGACTTTTTACCTATTTTGTTACATTACAGCCTTAAGTTCAATGTTTTGTTAATCTGAATTCTATGTGATGGATCAGAACACAATAGTCTAAGTTGGTGAAGTGAAATGAGAAAAATATATACATAAAACTATTTTTCGAAATAGAAAACAGAAAATTGGCATGTGCGTAGGTATTCTCCCCCTTTGTTATGAAACCCATAAAAAGGTCTGGTGCAACCAAGTACCTTCAGAAGTTACATAATTAGTGAAATGATGTCCACCTGTGTGCAATCTAAGTGTCACATGATCTATCATTACATATACACACCTTTTTTGAAAGGCCTTAGAGGCTGTAACACCTAAGCAAGAGGCACCACTAACCAAACACTGCCATGAAGACCAAGGAACTCTCCAAACAAGTAAGGGACAATGTTGTTGAGAAATACAAGTCAGGGTTAGGTTATAAAAAAATATCCAAATATTTAATGATCCCCAGGAGCACCATCAAATCTATCATAACCAAAAGGAAAGCACATGGCACAACAGCAAACCTGCCCAGAGACGGCCGCCCACCAAAACTCATGGATTGGGCAAGGAGGGCATTAATCAGAGAGGCAGTAGTAACCCTAGAGGAGCTGCAGAGTCCCACAGCAGAGACTGGAGTATCTGTACATAGGGTGACAATAAGCCGTACACTCCATAGAGTTGGGCTTTATGGCAGAATGGCCAGAAGAAAGCCATTACTTTTAGCAAAAAACAAAATGGCACGTTTTGAGTTTGCCAAAAGGCATGTGGGAGACTTCCAAAATTTATGGAGGAAGGTGCTCTGGTCTGATGAGACAAAAATTGAACTTTTTGGCCATCAAAGAAAACGCTATCTCTAAACCCAACACATTACATCACCCAAAGAACACCATCCCCACAGAGAAACATGGTGGTGGCAGCATCATGCTGTGGGGACTGGGAAACTGGTCCGAGTTGAGGGAAAGATGGTGCTAAATACAGGGATATTCTTGAGCAAAACCTGTACCACTCTGTGCGTGATTTGAGGCTAGGATGGAGGTTCATCTTTCAGCAGGACAGTGACCCCAAACACACTGCTAAAGCAACACTTGAGTGGTTCAAGGGGAAACATGTTAATTTGTTGGAATGGCCTAGACCTCAATCAAATAGAAAATTTGTGGTCAGACTTAAAGATTGCTGTTCACAAGTCAAACCATCCAAGTTGAAGGAGCTGGAGCAGTTTTGCAAGGAGGAATTAAGCAACAATCCCAGTGGTAAGATGCTGCAAAAGGTTACTCAACAAAGTATTGACTTTAGGGGGGTGAATAGTTATGCACATTGACTTTTTCTGTTCTTTTGACCTATTTGTTGTTTGCTTCACAAAAAAAAAAAAAAAAACATCTTCAAAGTTGTGGGCATGTTCTGTAAATTAAATGATGCAAAGCCTCAAACAACCCATGTTAATTCCAGGTTGTGAGGCAACAAGGCACTGTATATCTTACTAGGATAACGACCAAAAGTATATCCCATGTTGCTAAGCTTTGGATACCCTCTGCAATCCATTACTGTGTGGAAAACTCTCCAAATCATATGTTGTACGATGGATCTTCTTAGATAAAAAATGTCACATCAGAATTTAGTTAAGAATCTTTATAGAAAACCAGGAAATAGAGATGCCTTTATTCTGTTAAGTAAGAAATCTCTCACATTGGTGGATATAGCTCTATGTATTAATCTTCCTTTTGGTATTAAGAACACATATATTAAAGTTTAGCTTGAATGTTAATCCATTTGTTTCTCCCAAAATATTATTTTTAATAATAGTTTGGCTTCAAAAATTCATGGAATAGCAGTTAGGACGTGCCAGTCTCAGATGCCATATAAGAAAAAAATCAGGTTATCCTAGAGAGTTGCCTCCTAGAAATACTTAACTGGAGTAGCAAAGAATAAAACTTATCTTAAAATGACTTGCTTTTCTCTCGCTCTATTTTTGGCAATACACTGTGCAGTTAAACCAGGTTGTAATGATATTCTAGATCCTAAATATGTGTTTGCCTGATTCAGTAAACTGCTTAGAAAAAGATACGCTGTTGATCAGTGGAATGGCATTGCCAAACACTCATACCTAAAACTAGAACATAAACATTGACCTAACAGGGCAGACCGTTCCTTATAAATGGCTTATTTTTTATTCAAGTCATAGGCCAGTGACTCAGAATACCCTAACAAAATTACTTTCCCCCATGCAGCCAATTTTACAGATCAGTTTGAGTTTCCAGAAGTAAGTGTTTGTGTCAAACTAAAATAAACCTTGTTTATTTTTTTTTTATTAGTGTTTATTTTTTTTATCATAATCCTTAGTTTTACAAACAGTGAAACGGAGGTGGAAAAAAACATGCACCCCTAAAAAGATGTCTGGCTCATTCTCATGGGGATGAGCTTAAAGTTAAGCTGTAAAAACACTTCACAATTAGGTCAAGTACACAATGATTTGGCAAGAAAACAGGCCATGGATACATAGTGCTTAATTATTTCATTTGCACATGGCGTCTACTTTTTATAAGTACATTTTTCTATTATTTATAGTTTTTATAGATCTAAGATGAAGAGTATGGACCACTTCCAAGTTCATCAAATATAATTTTTGTAGTCTACAAAAGTAGTGTTCTGACCATAGGACATCAAAATAATTATCTATGATCTCACAAAGACCTTCTAACCCCCCCCCCCCCCCCCCAAGAATCTACAATTCATCTCCAGTACCCTACAACCCCACTACCAGTAGATGACGTTCGACAGAGTAGAATTTTCTAGTGGAAGGTCACTTCAAAAAGAACACCATGGTTATTACGGAAAGCTCATCATGGCCATCCTTGTGAAAGTGTTTCAGTTTTAGTACAACATGGGTGGAATAGTAAATAGAGAAAACTGTTTTATGTAAACCTTTCCCAACCATTTAAATATGTTTTTCATGGTTCAAGACATGTTCAACTGCTGTTCACATTCTCGCATAAAACTAAGCATGTCCGTTATTGGCAGTCCTATGTTGGCGAAATTTTGATGAGAATTCTAATGCTAGATTACAACCAAACATTTGCTCACAGACCAGTTTACTCATTCGGTGCCAAGAGCAACTTCTCTTGTGTTAAATGTATTGGGGAATGCCATGATCATCAGGTGTACGGGAAGCCAAGGATTCATCACTGGAAAGCTTAACTTCCCAGAGTTACAGTGTGTGATGATAACAAGCCTTCAGTCAAAGCGTACTGCTCTGGTGGCAAAATAGTCCTAATGAATGATAGTCTTTTACAATGTGTTTTAGTCCCATCACATTAGCATCACTGTCACATCAGTGCCACATAACATGCACATCGCAGATAGTAAACAAGTGTATCCTAATTACATCAGTCTTATGTATAAGCGAACACTTTGCCGAGCCGAAATTGAGCTATTATGGGCTATGCAAGATACAGGAAATGCCACAAACTGCAACTCAATATTTCCTTATGCTTATTTAGAGATGTAGAAGTTACACATTTTCTATAATACATTTTCCCTGAAAATCAGCCAATTGGAACCTATGCAGTGTTGTTGAATGAGTTACTGGCAATGCTGTTGAAGAAGTCCAACACCTTTCTGACATATACATGGCCATACTCATCACTACTTCAGCATATATAATGTAAACTATTTTCATTCAGGCCTTCTAATGTTATAACCTAACTAGCATCACATACTATGACACAGTGTGAACATTATCAATTAAACTAGTACAGACAGATAACTTTTTTTAACTTCAATTTCCTATTTTTAGTGTGCAGTCCTGCATTTAGGTATCATATGTTGTCATATTTGTCTTTGAGTAGTCATGCTACATTTCTAGATCTTAGAATGATGGGGGGAAAACGGTAAATACTTGTAACTGTTGGATGCATCCTTTTTCAAATGAGTATTCTTTTATGAAATGATGACTGCTAGTTCAGTAATGTTTAATCTCACATTAGAGTCTTTTGCATACACTATCCACTAATCCAACTAAATACAGATATTGCCTAATTATGACCTTTGTGAAACCATCATATTAAATGGAGGCGTGCTAGTATCTAAAGAGCATGAATAGATGGGGGAAAAGACAACAGATTTACGAAAATATGTATATCCACCCTCTACCTACACTGCCTTGTATTAACCCCCCTTGGCATTTTTCGTGTTTTGTTGCCTCACAACCTGGACTTAACATGGAATGTTTGAGGATTTGCATCATTTAATTTACAGAACATGTCCACAACTTTGAAGATGTTTTTAAAACTATTTACCCCCCTAAAGTCAATACTTTGCAGAGCCACCTTTTGCGGCAATCACAGCTTCAAGTCGCTTTGGATAAGTCTCTATGAGCTTGCCACATCTTACCACTGGGATTGTTGCCCATTCCTCCTTGCAAAACTGCTCCAGGTACTTAAAGTTGGATGGTTTGCGCCTGTGAACAGCAATCTTTAAGTCCGACCACAGATTTCCTATTGGATTGAGTTCTGGGCTTTGACTAGGCCATTCAAACACATTTACATGTTTCCCCTTAAACCACTCAAGTATTGCTTTAGCAGTGCGTTTGGGGTCAGTGTCCTGCTAGGTGACCCTCAATCCTAGCCTCAAATCACGCACAGAGTGGTACAGGTTTTGCTCAAGAATATCCCTGTATTTAGCACCATTCATCTTTCCCTCAACTCTGACCAGTTTCCCAGTCCCAGCTGCTGAAAAACATCCCCATAGCATGATTCTGCCACCACCATGTTTAACTGTTGGGATGGTGTTCTTTGGGTGATGTGTTGGGTTAGCGCCAGACCTAGCGTCTGGCGCAAAATTGAAAAGTTCAATTTTAGTCTCATCAGATCAGAGCACCTTCCTCCATACTTTTTGGGAGCCTCCCACATGCCTTTTCGCAAACTTGAAACGTGCTATTTTGTTTTGGCTTTCTTCTGGCCACTCTGCCATAAAGCCCAACTCTATGGAGCGTACGGCTTATTGTCGCCCTATGTACAGATACTCCAGTCTCTGCTGTGGAACTCTGCAGCTCCTCCCGGGTTACCTTGGGTCTCTGTGCTGCCTCTCTGATTAATGCCCTCCTTGCCTGGTCCGTGCGTTTTGGTGGGCGGACGTCTCTTGGCAGGTTTGCTGTTGTGCCATGTTTTTTCCATTTGGTTATGATAGATTTGATGCTCCTGGGGATCATCAAAGATTTGGATAATTTTGTTTACAACCTAACCCTGACTTATACTTCTCAACAACATTGTCCCTTACTTGTTTGGAGAGTTCCTTGGTCTTCATGGCAGTGTTTGGTTAGTGGTGCCTCTTGCTTAGGTGTTGCAGCCTCTGGGGCCTTTCAAAAAAGGTGTGTATATGTAATGACAGATCATGTGACACTTAAATTGCACACAGGTGGACATCATTTCACTAATTATGTGACATCTGAAGGTAATTGGTTGCACCAGAGCTATTTCTGTGCTTCATAAAAAAAGGGGGTGAATACATACGCACAAGCCGATTTTCTGTTTTCTATTTCTAAAAAATAGTTTTATGTATACAGTTTTCTCATTTCACTTCACCAACTTAGACTATTGTGTTCTGATCCATCACATACAATCCAGATGAACAAAACATTGAAATTAAGGCTGTAATGTAACAAAATAGGTAAAAAGTTAGGGGGGGGGGGGGGAATACTTTTGCAAGGCACTGTATTATGAAAAACATGGGGTATAGATGGGGAATTACATCCTAGTATATGTTTAAATAATACCACAAAGAACAAAAGGAGAGAACAGCACATCGTTTAAGTTGGTATAATTCTTTGTGAGATCAGTTTATATAAATTGTACGTGTCATGGGACAAAAAAAAGAGGTCTGAGGTGTATATACAGAATGAAATGAGTGATCACCTTAAATAACGCTGTAATTGATCATTGTCATGAACGGCTTATTGTTTAAAAGTGTAGCAATGTTCTAGTTCATAGTTTGTATCAACATATATTTATTGTGGGGAAAAAGGGGGAGTATTTTAAGTGCATGCCAGTTATCTTCACATATTTCTTTAAATAAGAAAAACAAAATCTTACAAAATTTGTGTTGTTCCCACATACTATTGCCAAAAATTGATAAAATATAACTTTTTATTTATACTTTTAAAATTTTATGACCAGTTAAAAAATGGTGCTTAAAAGAATATACAAAAAATGATGAATTTACACAGAATGTCCAAATCTGGCTTCAGGGTGGTGTGACCCCCTGTTTCCCTGGCAGGTTGCAGTGGTAAAAGCACCAAATCCTAACCAATGGACCACCAGGGAACCCTATGGTATATCCTACTTTTTACTAACATTTGCATCATATAATTCCAATTTCCCAGCACCCCCAGACTCTCTACTTTAAGGATAGTATCACTATATTGCAGAGCTGCAGCTAATGCTGCTTATAGGAATGTCTCATACCTTTTTTGAATTCCCATGACAGGTAGCATTTGAGACGGTTTTCCCGTGCACCCCCAGGCTGTCTTCCTTCGGATAATGTGGCTATATTGCAGAGTTGCAGCGAGTGCTGCTTCTCCTGTGTAACCAGAACACGTCTGACGTCATTTAATAGCGATGCCCACACAAACAGCGGCCTAAAGTATGTTTTGCGATGGCTCTATCTATGGAAAACAGAATCAAAGTAATACAAAAGGTGTCTATTTGCTTAACATCTGATTTACTGCTTGAATATCCTCGGTGCTGATAAAGTATTATGGACCTGAGTTAAGTTTTTTGACAGATGTTCAGCTTCTTTGTGATAAAGCAAAACTCATTTTTGCATCAATGACATAGTAATAAAAAGATCAAGGCCATATTAACATTTCTGGCACCTCAAGTCCTCAGGTGACTCACTCTAAACCATAAAAATGTTTTTACACTTGTGCCATATGATGATGCCACTTTTATGTAGACAGGTGTCACCCTATCAATAAACATATACAGTGTCATATGACTGACCACATGGGGCACCCTAGTGAGTAAAAGTTCCCTTAGGCAGCTGCCTATTTTGCTTACTTACATATCCAGCCCTGATGATAATGCAGAGGTTGTTAATGCCAGTTAGGCTGCTTAACCACAATTTATTTTCCCTGAACAAGTAAGTCTCTTGTTATTAAAGATTTACTTTTGGCTCCTCTTTTTTTCTTTAGTTTTTCTTTGGCGGTGCTTTTAGTTTTTGTGTTTTTTGTTGTTTTGTTTTGTTCAACAATGAGTAACCAGTAAATCTGAACTCTGGCACACTATGTTGTTGTTTCTTTCTGCAAGTGCTGGGATTCAGGTATGTATCTGTCATGTGATTAACCCACATTTATAGCTTGTGCAAAAAAAGGGAAACTAGGGAGCTCTAGGGAACTGAAATCCTTCAGAAACAGGATCTAGTGACCTAGTTACTTTCTGACAGCTCTACATTTAGAAAGTACCTGCTTGCTGGAAAGGATGAAAAAAAGTAAATATGATTTCAATGTCCTGAATGTTCAAATACTGTTGTTTTATAGGTAAACACCACAAGCTTTTTATGTATTCTGTATGTACAGAAAATGTGAATACATTTCAGTACCGTTATCGCTGTATTATTGAGGGTCAATGTGAGGAATTAAGAGATTGAGAAGATCGTGTCCGTGCTAGGGTTGAGAGACAGCCAAGAATATCAGATCGAAATATGAGCGAGATGGAGAATCAGCTCCGGAATGGCATAGAGATACAGGATAATCAGAGTTTATACAGTACTGGCCAAAGATTTAGACTATTGGCTTAATTGTGTAATTATATACATCTCTATGGTGATATCGGTTTGAAAATGGCGCAGGAGCAGGTCTTGAATACTTTTCTCTATACATCATTTTTTCTCTGTAGAAATGCCATCAATAAATTCATTAAAGATTGCCACTGTATATATATATATATATATATATATATATATATATATATATATATATATATATATATATATCTCCGCATACCTGATAACAGAAATGTTCAAATACATCAGGGAATATATATATATATATATATATATATATATATATATATATATATATATCTCCGCATACCTGATAACAGAAATGTTCAAATACATCAGGGAATTTGGGAAGGAACTACCTAGCAGAAAAAGAGGAATGCAAGATGAACACAACATAATTTGAAGGTGTAAGATTTAGGGGTAATTTGTGAAAATACTACTTTACAAAAAGTGTAACGGTCTTCCAGTAGATGTGTGTAGAGTCAAATACAGGTAATGAATTAACTAGCTGAGATAAGCAAACCGCAATCTTGAGACTTAATTAAGCATGGTTTTGCTTTTTATCTGCCACCAAAACTGAGTTTAAAGACGAAAGATGGCAGCACCAATAACAATGTACAGTGGATATAAAAAGTCTACACACCCCTGTTAAAATGTCAGGTTTCTGTGCTGTAAAAAAAAATGAGATCAAAGATCATTTCAGATCTTTTTCTACCTTTAATGTGACCTATAAACTGTACAACTCTATTGAAAACCAAACTGAAATCTTTTAGGTGGAGGGAAGAAAAAAAAAAGAAAAATAATGTGGTTGCATAAGTCTGCACACCCTCTTATAACTGGGGATGTAGCTGTGTTAAGCAATCACATTCCGAATCATGTTAAATAGGAGTCAGCATACACCTGCCATCATTTAAAGTGCCTCTGATTAACCCCAAATAAAGTTCAGCTGCTCTAGTTGGTCTTTCCTCAAATTTTCTTAGTCGCATCCCACAGCAAAAGCCATGGTCCACAGAGAGCTTCCAAAGCATCAGAGGGATCTCATTGTTAATAGGTATCAGTCAGGAGAAGGGTTCCAAAAGAATTTCCAAGGCATTAGATATACCATGGAACACAGTGAAGACAGTCATCATCAAGTGGAGAAAATATGGCACAACAGTGACATTACCAAGAACTGGATCTCCCTCCAAAATTGATAAAAAGACGAGAAGAAAACTGGTCTGGGAGGCTACCAAGAGGCCTACAGCAACATTAAAGGAGCTGCAGGAATATCTGGCAAGTACTGGCTGTGTGGTACATGTGACAACAATCTCCCGTATTCTTGATATGTCTGGGCTATGGGGTAGAGTTACAAGACGAAAGCCTTTTCTTTCAAAGAAAAACATCCAAGCCAGGCTACATTTTGCAAAAACACATCTGAAGCATGTGGGAAAAGGTGTTATGGTCTGATGAAACTAAGGTTGAACTTTATGCCATAATTCCAAAAGATATGTTTGCACATCACCAAAAGAACACCATACCAACAGTGAAGCATGGTGGTGGCAGCATCATGCTTTGGGGCTGTTTTTCTTCAGCTGGAACTGGGGCCTTAGTTAAGATAGAGGGAATTATGAACAGTTCCAAATACCAGTCAATATTGGCACAAAACCTTCAGGCTTCTGCTAGAAAGCTGAACATGAAGAGGAACTTCATCTTTCAGCATGACAACGACCCAAAACATACATCCAAATCAACAAAGGAATGGCTTCACCAGAAGAAGATTAAAGTTTTGGAATGGCCCAGCCAGAGAACTGAATCGGATTGAAAATCTGTGGGGTGATCTGAAGAGGGCTGTGCATAGGAGATGCCCTCGCAATCTGACAGATTTGGAGTGTTTTTGCAAAGAAGAGTGGGCAAATCTTGCATAGTCAAAATGTGCCATGCTGATAAACTCATACCCAAAAAGACTGAGGGCTGTAAAAAAAATCAAAAGTTGCTTCAACAAAGTATTAGTTTAAGAGTGTGCATACTTATGCAACCATATTATTTTTTTATTTTATTTTTATTTTTATATTTTTTCTTCCCTCTACCTAAAAGATTTCATTTTTTTTTTTCAATTCAGTTGAATTGGTCACATTAAAGGTGTAAAAAGTTCTCAAAATGATTTATCTTTGTCTCATTTTTTTACAGCACAGAAACCTGACAACATTTTAACAGGGGTGTGTAGACTTTTTATATCCACTGTACATTCACCTCTACATCACCAGTAGTGTGTTATGGTATTTTAATGTTGCATCAATACGTACTGAATAGATATTACAACGGGTGAATAAAAAAAGGTCTGAACCGAATAGGCAATCCGAGTAAAAGGTGTAAACAATGAAAACCGAATAGAAAATTATTATTATTAAGTCTCAAATCATTAAAATATAGTGCAGGTAAATTAAATGCACTTTGTAACTATTATTTGATTATTATGACCAATATTATGATGATAAAAGAAAGTTGTCTCTTGATAAGCTGAAAGGGTTAACACTTCTTAGCTTCAACACCACTTTATTTTCTGCCATTGTTAACATGCCCTGTCCAGTTGGTGCTAAATGGCACAAATATAGAAACACTGAATAGAGTCTGGTTCTAGCTTTTGTGAAATTACAAAACTAAGTTCTTTTGCAGAATTGATTACTTCAATTAAGTTCAGAAAATCATCTATATGAAGACAAGACCTCTCTTGACACTTAATGTAGCATTGTCAGATGCTGTTAGAGACTGGCTCTCTAATGAGAATAGACTGTCAGAAACTGAAATAGATAAATTGCCAGAAAGTGCATTATTGTGACTGGAATGAATCACTCCAGTGTCGCTAGTGATAGGCTGCTAATGCACAGCAAGCAGAAGATGAGCGGCTTGCAAATACAGACATGGATACAAAGGAAAATCATTGTTCTGACAAGAAAAACAGTTTATCATTGCCCAGTTGTGTAAAGCACCAGACTGGCCTTACACGACAATGGATTTGTTATTTGCAAAAAAACATACTATTTCCTTGCATCAGTAGTAAGGATGTAAAATTTTGAGGAAATGAAGCCAAGCTCTCTCAAGAAGTACCTTAAATCCTTTTGGTTTCTTCAAGGGGGAACTTAAATTAGCTAAAATTCCCTAAGGGTGATTGGGGACTCCAGACGTGGACTCCTTGCCCACTGTGCTTTAGAGAGTTATCAGCTACACTACACTGACGAAGGCCGACATGTACATCTGGGGTTTGCTGTTTCCTGTTCAGGGTAGAATTGCCTGGTATTTTGGGGCTGGATCACTCTTCTGAGTGAGACCAGACTGATATACTATAGGACGTTTGTCCCTGTGAAGGGCACAGTGAGCTAAAAGAGGTTGCTCTCAGGTTAGTTCTATGGACATGATAACCCACTCTATTAAGGTTAGTTCGTTCTCTATATGAGCACCTCTATTATTTTTGTTTGTTGCACATTGTTTGCAATATTACATCTTCCATACTAGTGACAAGTGCAAACAAGCTTACTCTTATCATGTAATATCGTTACTACCCATTCTATGTAACATGGTACTCTCACTGTCCACTAGTATACTATAGTTTGTGATTCATATCCATCTTGGTAGGGACATACAGTAAATACAGTAAAAATAATTCATAGTACTTTATGTTTCAGCTACTAAATTACATTTAAAAATATAATTTAACTATACTATACTTACAAAAATTACATTTTAAGCCGATGCTTTTTTATTCAACCAACCAATTACTGCGTAGTTTCCCGTTTTTAAGACATATTTCATGTTAAAATTCTTGAAAATTGATGAACAAAAACATTTTCCACAGCAAAATTCTTCATTATCATTAACAAAACAACACTATCTGGACATCTGGAAAAATAGGGCAAGGCTGTTTTTTTTGCAAATGCCATAAATAATAATTGATATTACGATTAAAACCGTATGAAAGAGAACTGGGAAAAATAATATTGTGCTCATTATTTGAAACCGGAGCAGCTTATGTACCATTTTAAATATATGTAGCAGCTTGTGTATTAAAACAGTACTTAGGGGGGTTATATACGAGAGAAAGGTCTCTGTAGAGGTTCACGTGATCCGTACATATAAAGCAGTCATTTAGATAATGCTCGATCTGTCTGTCTGTTCTTCTGTAAAGTTTAATTCTGGGATAAGAGGAAGGATGAAAGGGCACTTAAGGACATCTGTCGTGCCAGACTCCCACTGTCTAGTAACAGCTTATTGACAATCTGTTACGCTGACTTTCAGAGGGAGGATTCTTAATGGGCATAGACAGTACACTTTCCTATTTCAAGGTGCAATGGGAAGATGTGTGCCAGGGATGAGGAATTCATCAAAGAAGCATTAGAAGGTGAAAGCATATTGCTCTTTTGTTCTTTAAGAAAAACCTACGTAGATTGCGCTGCTGTAATGCAGTCACTTAAAGGCACATTGGAAGCATATTTTTATTGTATGTGATAGAGTTCATTTGATAATATACCATTTTTTCAAATAATGCTCTCAATTATGAATAAAATGGTTAACTGCTCTGAGGGCTTGACCCTGTCAGCCAATGAGCAGTAGCTGTATGAGTCGCACATCTCTGCCTGTGACCCTTCCTGTTATTTTCAGTTAAAGGCCTTTCTTAGTTTCCTGCATTATGAATGCATATAATAGAGGAGAATCAGTGGAGTATAAGAACAATTTTTTTGCATGAAAAAAATACCAAAATAAACATCAACACAAACACCCTGGTATTTGCTAAATCTCTTGAGTTAGAAAGTAGTTGCATTTGTTAGTTAACACCCCTGGATATCTCTGCTAAAGTTAGCATAACATTAATAATTAGTTTTGGACAATCACAGGCAGGAAGAGCCAGACAGTGATCTGTAGATCTCTGCATTGAGCTGCTGCTGGCTTGAAGGTTAGTAAAGAGTTAAAATCCATATTTGAATGGAGTTTTTCTATTGGAAGGTATTCGGTTCCTATGTAAGCAGCTCTGGGGGTGTGGAAAACAAGTTTTATGTTTAAATAAAATAAATCTGTGTGCATATTATGAATTAATGTAATATGTGTTTATGATCTAAGCAGCTTATGTTAGATTAGAAAAAGGTAAAAAACAGGAAATTTAGATATATCTTTAAGTTTAAAGAGGTTTTATTTTAATGTTTCTCCATGCAAGTTGAACTTTGCTATAATTTTTAAAACTCACTCTTTTAATTGCAGAAAAAAAGATTGTGTTCCATGTCCCTTTATGGCATTAATTGCATGAGGATTTACAGAGTCTGCATCTTGAATTATCCAGGAATAGCCCACGTCATTTACATTTCTAGCTGCAAGTGGTATCTTATAATGCATTGATGCAACAACCTAACAAATGCAGATAGCAACACCACATTGTTCCATTTGTGATATTAAAAGAACAGTGATTTATTGATTAGTGAGCTAGCCTTCAAAACAAATTACTTTAATTTAAATGCCGTTCACAAAGGGTCTTATTGATAAAGAGTAGTTGTTACCATCTCATTTATTGAAACACCTTAAAATCAGCTGGTTCGAGTGGACACTAAACATCACTTGTAATATATTTAAAGGCAAACTGTAGTGATCCATTTTCTATCACGACCATGTTTTAAACCAGTGGTCACCAAACTCGGTCCTGGAGGGCCGACCCAGGCCTGGATTTGTGGATATCCTTGCTGCAAACAGGTGAGAATCTTGTTTCTTCAGCCATCCTGATTGACTCACCTGTTTGCAGCAAGGATATCCACAAATCCAGGCCTGGGTCGGCCCTCCAGGACCAAGTTTGGTGACCCCTGTTTTAAACCATGCTTTTCTTTCTTTTTTTGTCTGAAAGTGAGAGTGGGACAGGAAAGTTTTTCCTCCCCTATCCTTGCATTACATAGAATGGCAGAAAGCCTTGGCAATCCATTGTAAATTCACAAGCTTGTGGTTTATCACTGCCAGATTAAATGTAAAACTTCCTTAGTATATGAAAATTAGGGGCAATGATTAATTTACTCAAGTCCATAAGTCTGGCTAAGGCAGAACAGTCATATAGCTTATTAATTAATGTGTTGCATTTGTGTTAATTTTCTTAATATTTTTTTGTATTGGGAAAAAAATATGATTTGGGATTACTTCATAAATTGAATAAACTGTCTGCGATAAAGCACTTATAATGTGGATATCTGAAGATAATAGTGGTCCTTTGAAATATTCCTTAAAACGGCCATATTTGTTAAACTGACGCTGCCATGTTTTTTTGTACATTGTTTTTAGTAGGAACTATTACCATTAGAATATACATTAAAGGATTAATAGGACACAACGGTTTCTTGTTTTTCCTTTTTGTTCAAGAATTTAAAAGAGCATGTTCTAAACATTGCAAAAGTTGTTCATTGACAAACGTGATTGAAACTAACAGGAAATACAGAGAGTATACTTTACTCTGTAGGTCTCATTGGCAGGCATGAAAAAGGAATTAAGAAGTGTAATTTTACTTGGGGGCTTGCCCTCTGCCAGCCAATGAGATCTACAGTATAATGTTTGATATTGCGTCCATGTTTTTTCTTTCATCAAATAAAGGTCTCAAAGCATGAAAACCTATTGAGACGTTTAGATGATAAAAGAAAACACACCATGACACATCAAATAACCTCTTTCTCGTGCAGCAAAGAAAAAAGAATACGTTGTGATATTTTTCTCCCTTTACCTACAGACATTTAGAAAATATTTATTCACAATTGGCAATAAATAATGTATCTGATCCTACAGTGTGCCAAAGCTTTGTGCCCCCCTAGGTGTCCTTAATAACCAAGGTGGATCTGTATGAGACAAACCCATTATTAGTGTGGAATATTATATGTAGCATCTGGTTTGTGCATTTTGATCCTTCTTTTCATGGTCCAGCATCCACCTTTACGAGAAGGTGTAAATCCCCAAGTGCTTTAACCATTCTGTGCTAAGTGGGACAGTCTGGTGACACTTGAACTGTTTTCCTGTGATTTTGATCATGAGCCCAAATGCTGGATTCATTATGCCAGCAAACTAACTGATTGAGTGGGTTTTACTTAAATTGAATGGAATAATTATCCAAATGTGATTTCCTGTGAGCTCCTTGTTATGGGAGATGGAGAGTTTCCTCTTGAAGAAGAACTATTCATCACCTGCCTGTCACAAACATAAAAAGCTTATAATCTTAATGGGTATGAATCGATAAATTAGCACTGCTGTAGACGTAGTAAAACACAGATTAAATGACTCACTTCAGCAGCTATTATCAGTGTTTCTGCACCTCTCCCTGCACCAAGCAGCTGGACAATTTACATAATAATCTTGCCAAAACCCACACAGTCACTTACTTTCTGTCCCTGTCATCATAAATCGATGGGGTGCAAACCAATGAGATTGGGCTATATCAAGCTATATGTAAGCAACATGTGCACTTACTCTCTAGTAGAAGTTTATCAACATGCTATGTTCATCTTCATTTAACTCCAGAAGCATAATACTGAGAAATATAAATAAAATCACTATGTGAAGAGAACAAAATATCAGTGTCAAAGTTTAAACCTTACATTTGAACTTTAGTGTATAAGATTGAACACTTAAGGTGCAGAGAGAAGCAGTTATGTTTGTTTCTGAAACACTAACTTTTAAATGTAAGTTTTAAGAACTACCCAAAGTCAAATAATTAGTACTTGTTAATGCTTCACATTTCTAATCGGTTATCAAATAAAGAAATAAGACTACAGTGTAATATAATACATCCTAATATGTTTACGATTTGTGAGATAACATTCAGATCTAATGAGAAATGTGATGCAACGTTATAGTAGAAATTGCAGCAACACAGAGTACAAACTGCTATGGAACGGATTGCTGTGCTACATCCATATAGCAAGGGAAGCTTTTCTTAAATGACCACAGTAGTGGTAAAGCTCAGACATAATAAAAAACATTTGCAGTTTTAAATAAATAGTGTTTTTTCTTAATTTTTAATGTATCCATTTCCCTTTAAGCAGAGCTGCTTATCTTCACCTCCCTGTGCCTATCAGGGGCATGGCCAGCTCTGTCTGGAAGCCGTACTAAAAATAAACATCTGGTTCACACTGAACATGCTCAGTAAAGGGAGTGGGGCTATGCACTATTACTGAACGGGTCTATGAGGCAGCCACAAGCATGTTACAATAGAGCCATTACCTCTGTGAAGCAGTACTGGCAGAGCTAATGATATCATAGCCCAGCCTACTTCCAAGCTCCATGGTAGTCCAGTCCCCAGTCAGAGCTGGCCACACTCCTGATGAGGCAAATGGAGGAAGAGATAAGAGGTAGCTGTGCTTGAGGGCAAAACAGACAATTTAAAAATAAATAAATAAATGCAATTTCTATAGTACTGGATGATTTCACTGCGTAAAACAAATCTTTTAAGCATATGTTAATAAAATGTTTACATATGGAAATAAACACTTGAGTCATTTATTTTAATATTAAAAACAGGGAACCCTCCATGTCCCTTTTAAGCTTTGCCTTTCTTGAAAGTAGTGTAGACTTTTTAATATAAACGAAACTTGTTTTTAAAGAACAGAACCATATTTTAAAGTAGCAATTTGGTATGTATGCTAGTCCAATTTTCTTTGAACATGTTGTTATAATTTTTCTTTTCTGCTGTGGAACATTGTGTACACTTATTGGTTTGCAGTGAAGACACACCACCTACCATGTCCTTTGTATATTACGAGCATAAGCAAGTGTTCTGCTTATTAGTATTGTTTTTACTGTCCTCATCATCTTCAATGCATCTCCCCATTTTTTTCTTTGCAGTTTGATGACTTCTCTTGTTCTTTTATTTTTAGCCTGAATATGAGTTCTCTCCTAACAGTTACAAAGCGGAGCCTCACATCTGCTGAGAGCCAGACAATGTTCAAGAGCTGGTAGACCACGCACACACTGTTTACCAAGTGAGATTATGCTTACGCACAAGTCTAATTAGCCTTTCGATTTAAGGAGACTATAGAAACAAGTAGAAATCGTGTGAGAGACAAGCATAAGTCAGTGCTGGATATTTGCTATTGTTACTCTTAATCATACTGTGATTGTTACTCCTAATCAGGGGTGTGTTTCTGCCCAGGCTCATATGGCACAGGCCTAGGGCATCACATTTTCAGATGGTAGCAGTGCAGTAAATTGAAATATGTTTATTTATGCACAGAAATATCTATGAGGGGTTATTTCTGTCTGTAAGTTTACTTGACACTCTCTGAAATGTGTGTATATATATATATATATATATATATATATATATATATATATATATATATATATATATATATATATATATATAATTATACACATGTAAATACATTTACACAATTTTGTAACCTCCTAGTGGATTATTCACTGGTTTTGAAGACCTCAGTTTACTGGGGAAGTTTCACCTAAACATCAGTTGCTTTTATATGAAAAGTTTATGTTTTTATAGCATTTGTTAGGTGAAATGGGCGAAACTGATGAGCACAGAAAGAAGAATGTAAGTAGCTGGTTCCTGAGTTTTTGACCTAATCGGCTCCGTATTCAATGTCACAGATTAAACTTAACATTTTGGTGGACCTTGCCCTATATTGTATACTAAGTCATTGTGAGGTCTTGTCAATTAAAATAACTTGTTCTGCTGCAAATCTAGTTTATAATTAGACCACCAGGATAAATGGTGGGAGAGCAGCTATCAACTGTAAAACGTTCATTTATTTAGTAAGAAATAATCTTCCATAGATCAAACTCTCAACTATTTTGAAGCATGTCTTGGATATACATAAAGTTGACATCAGAATTTAAAATGATTTTTCGAATGGAGAAACTAGTTGGAACTATTGATTTTTATTTCCATTGAAATATGTTTCTACATATCAGACTTGTGAAAGAGTGTTTTACAGCCCTGGTCTTTACAGCACACCAACAGGCCAGGATTGGTGGAAAACTCTACCTGACCCGTCTCAAGTGAATAGGGATGTGCACAAATCGTAGTCGGTTGGTAAACTTTTGGGACCATGGTTTGGAATCGCTGCTCTTTTTGGTCACAAATTTACCCAGTTCTGCTGTGAACTCAATCGCAATATGCATTCTCTGAAAGGCTACCACTTTCATTTTTATCAAGCCACATCGGCATCATACTCAAAACTGCACCTTAGACAAATAATGTATTGGTCTCTTCTTTAATTGGTTACAGCATTCTAAATGATTCTGTCTGATGATGCTCTCTCTCTTCACATTCCACCCTTCTCAATCCCTGTAAACGTGAATCCTTTTTCAGCTAATCTGTATAACAAGAGTTGAACATACCATGGGACACTTTTTATAGGGAATACGCACATTGGATGTGTTGTGAATCTGGCAGACTCGCACATTTATAATTTTAGATGTGTTTCCATTCATTTTCTACCTATTACTTTATACTTCAGGTTAAACTCATTCAGAGACTGCTGCTGATTTTATTAAAGGCAGTAGGCTCAGTAGAATATCTATTCAGTGTTATGAATATTGATCAATGGTGTCACCAAACACGTTTGTATCTTATAAAGCATCCAAAATTGGTTTATTTATAAAATATACATTAAAACATCATTTTAATCTTAAACTGGATATTTTCCGACCAAAAAAGCCGTAAATGAGATGATCAGCTATTTCAAAATGTGGTTCCTTGTAGACCAGGGATTTTGTGCTGTACCTTAAACACTTAAATTAACTGAAGCACCTCTAATTATTCCCTAGCAAATGTGTACTAATTGCAGGTCTTGGATAGTTGCTGATAACCAGCAAAATGACCTGGAAACTTGGAGCAGCAACTTTCCCATTGAAACATTGGTGCGTGCTATTCATTAAATGTATGGAATTTGTCAGATGACCACAGGAGAGATTTGGACTTTTCTGTGGCCCCGTCGGACGTAAGCATCCTAAGACACTTCTGGAGAATACACATCAGAGCTTGCGGTTTAGCATATTTTGATCCCTAACCAAGCTGGTCATTAAAGAAACTACTTAGGGTCATTGTCATTCTATCAGTTGAGAGCCAATGGCAATTCTCTTTCTGGTTTAGCGGAGTGAAAAGAGGGCAAATACAGGGACAAAAGTAGAATTTAGAGCAGTGGTGGACAGCTTGGTCCTTTTGTGTCCCACCATCAGTAAAGGATTTTAGCATCCCTCTCCTGTATTCAAGCTTTAGCACCAGTTACTTGCTCAGTTTCATTCAGTCAGAGAGATGTTGAAATCCTGGACTGTTAAAGGCCCTTTCAGGACTAAGTTGCCCACAGTCAAAATAAAGTTGATAAGCTGATGATTTTATCATTGAGGATTTAAAGGGTCAACACTGTAGCATTTAAACCCAGAGTGTTTCCTTTACTTGAGTGTTATCTCTGCTGAAATTTTGAGCTTAGGAGAAGCAAAGTTAAATCCTCCCAGGCCCTGGAAGAAACATAAACTAAATACTGCAGATGAAAGCTTATACACTCTCCTCGTCTCAGTATTTATTTTTTCAGTTTTTGGCAGCAAAGTGTATGGACTTAGAGTGCTTGTGATTTTTGATCCTTTCAGAGCCTAGAAAGTTAAAAAATCTGTGGGATGCAATGAGGGGTTGCGAGCGTAATCAAATGCGGCAACTTTTCCATATAAAAAAAAAATCCCAACATTTTTAATTTTGTTTCCGGAGCTATGTTTGATGTGGAAAGCATTGATCCCCGCCACATCCCTTTAAGCAAAATACCCTGTTTTGCAATTTTGGTATAATAAAAGTAAATAATGTATGTTTAGGAATAAAAGTTGGACATGCATTACAAGAGGTGATGTGACTTTAAGTGCTTTGTATATCTGGTTATTAGTATGAGGCTCTCTTATCAGTCTCACGGTATCCGGGAATTAAAGATTGTAAGCAGTCATTTTGAGTACAGGATGCTGGAATTATACAAATCACTAAATGGTTCTGCTTGTATAATAAGAGCAATTGCTCCTTGCATCGAGCAGTATGAATACTGAAGGCAGCATTTCCACGTAACACTGACTAATTATTTAACCATGACTGGCAGCTCTGAACATTGTGTTCTTTGTGCCTCACTTACTATGTTTTCTGTGAATCTAATTACAAAAGAAACAAGTATTCCTTACAATCTGCTAAAAATACAAGCAGAGAAAGGAAAGCTCAAGTTAAGTAAGAGCAGTATGTAGTACGGTTGTTGTTTTGCTGTTGTAAGAGTGCAGATCAAAACAGCGCCATGAAGACTGATAAGTACGTTGATTAATGTAGTGAATTATGGTGTACTTTAAAATAACACATGTATGGACTTGTAACCTTAGATACATTTACACGCCAGGAATAAGGTAGAGGGCCCCTAGGTACATAAAAAAAGTATTTCCCCAATGGAGAATGAATGCGCTATCCTTTAGAAAATGTGCATTAAATTTACTAGGAAATTGTCCTGACCTATTAATTGATACAGAGCTGAACTGTTACCGTCCTTTTTGAATAGTCCGCAGGTGACCAAACCTTCCTACACGGCTCAGTGATCACTTGGCCAGATGTCTTCACAACTTTTTAGAATTTAAAAGGCCCTAAATGGAAGAATATATTTGCCTTCATATTGTAAACTGTTCATTTGCTCATTGTTCAATGCTGGAGAGCGGTTGAGTTGATGCAAATTGTGATATGTTAGAAGGGATAACCAATATAACATTAGGCACATCAAAGTTTCCTGGATTATGAATGCATCTGATAGAGGAGAATCAGTAGTATATGCAAATATTTCTTACATTAAAAATAGAAAAATAAACATTTACAAAATTACCCTGATGTTCTTGAGATTTCAATAAGCAACTTTTATGAGTTGACACCCCTAAAATCCCTGCTTAAATTAGCATAAAATTCATAATTTGTTTTGGCCAATCACAGGCAGCTGTAAGTGTTAATACAATGTAACAATCAATGATGTCAGTTTGTGAAGAAGTAATCATGGGATGTGTAGTCCCCTGGTAGGATATACGTGGAGTCAGACACTGATCTGTAGATCTTTGCATTGAGCTGCTTCGGGCTTAAAGGTTAGTAAAGAGTTAAAATCCGTATTTGAATGCAGTATTTCTATTGGTAGGTATCAGATGCCTATGTAAGCAGCTCTGGGGTGTGGAAAATAAGTTTTATTTTTAAATAAAATAAATCTCTGTGTATATAGAATGACTCTATGTAATGTGTGTGTCTGATATAAGCAGCATGTGTTAGACTAGAGAAAGATAAAAACAGGGAAACTTAGATATGCGTTTAATTAGCAATGTTACTTAGCTCTAAACAAATTAAGAAGGTAATTCTATATCTTTGGTCTTGTTGGTATGTTTGAGTATACGAGTCCTGTTCTTTATCTTTTCAGGCGGCCTACCCAATCCCAACCTCTGCTCTTCGGCCTGAGGATGAGCTGGAACGTCTCACTAAGAAGATGTTGTATGATATGGAGAACCCTCCTTCAGAAGAATACTTTGGTGAGAACTGACTTTACTTCTAGAATAGTTTGGCTACATTTTGCTATAATGTCACCAAATTTTCAGAAATACTTAGGGATAGATAATTACCAAATGTAAAAGCTGTAATGGTCAATCTATTTTTACAACACCTGAGCAATTGAAAAAGCATTTCAGTGCATTTATTTTTTTGCATGGATACGTAGAAAAAAATATAAAATGACTGTGCAAGATCAAGAGAAGGATTTTTGGGCAAGAAAAATGGTGAGTGCATAGAATTGCTTTGTAGGTCAAGAGTGTATGGCATGCCAATCTAGTGGTGTAAGGACAGCGTAATGTACCTGATTCTCATCCCAGAGGGGAAGTGGGAAAGTTACCCACCACGGGTTTAAAAAGTGCCTATGGCTACAAAGTAATAGTGGAGTTGCAGTCTTATTTTAGCTCAGTCGATAGTTCTAAAACACGCACATCTCGGTGGCAAGGTTGGTTTCACCATGTAGACTTCATGAACTTAAAATATGTCGGTCATTAAAGCAAATTGTTCTATCACTTCTAATGCTAATGCTTTCCTCCAGCATTATGTATCAAACCTTTTTATTTTCTTTTTAACACTGTTTGTGTCTTTGCCAATTTATCGTCTGCACGTTCTTATCTTGCATTCATCCATTTCATTTAGTATGGAGCCGACAGCTTATCCACTGTTATTATGGCCCATTGATCAAGTAATTGGAAAAGGGCAAATAGGCAGAGGCAGTGCCTGCCATTTGCATGAAATATTTCCAGCCTTGGGTCCATGTAGCATGGTAATTGCTGCATCTACATAGCTGTCAGCTAATAACTATATTAGTCAGAATATGGAAAGCCGGATCTTAGCATATTAAAAGTTGTATTGGAGCAAGATAGGCTTTGAATAGAGGGATTTAATTAACCATGCTAGCAGGCTTCCAGGCTTTATGGGAAGTCAAGGAGAAAATGTTTACAGATAATTAAATGTAAGTCCCTTAGGTTAAATGAGGTCACTGTCCTAGCACATTACCTTTGAACCGCTGTTATCCGTTTCTGAGGAAATGGATCCTTGTTTAAACTTGAGATGTGCATTAGGAGGCAAATCTTTCTCTTGCTAAGAAACAGATGCATTTTATGGTTGTATTGAGTATATATTACCTATCCAAGTTTGCATTTTGCTAATCGTACACTGTAAGTGGCATTCTTCATTCCCTGCACCATACAGTATCCCAGAGAGCTTACAATCTAGTTTCTATGGTGTGGTGCAGGGTGTGCTGTGATCTTTTTCTCGCTGTGCTTCTTTTCTGAACATTTATAGCTCTATTTATATTAAAGGATAACTGTGGTCATTTTATCTGTGTTTGAATAACTAAACCTAATAATGGGTAAAATATTTTAAAAAGCAAACAAAATAAGCACAACAATTATAAAAATGATTCTTTACTTGGTGACTACATTTTGCTTTTGCTGCTTGTTACTTTGTCACGTGTATATTTCCTTGAGAGCTAAAAAGTTCCTTTTACTCGCTCTCTGTCTCTCTCGCTCTCTCTCTCTCTCGCTGTGCGCTCTCTCTCTCGCTGTGCACGCCCGCTCTCTCTCTCTCTCTCGCTGTGCGCGCCCGCTCTCTGGCCCTCCTTGCACTCTCGCTGTGCGCGCCCGCTCTCCGGCCCTCCTTGCACTCTCGCTGTGCGCGCCCGCTCTCCGGCCCTCCTTGCACTCTCGCTGTGCGCGCCCGCTCTCTGGCCCTCCTTGCACTCTCGCTGTGCGCGCCGGCTCTCGCGCCGGCTCTCGCACCACGCACCCTCTCTCTCTCGGCCCCTCTAGATGATAATTTTATCTGCACAGTTGGATTGCGGCAGCTAAACCTAAAATGACACTGACGGAATGCTTATTAGTTTACAATGACACAACCTCCTGATAGAGAAGTACAAAGTATCCACTCAGAAAGGACCCTGGAAAGATGCATGAAATCTTGGTGGAAGTTGAGAGGGGTGTTTTATATTTTGAGAGCTGTTGTTGCAGTGAATGATGCAAGGAGACCAAGTCCAGTGAGAGGGAATGGGAGTTGAGTTTATTTCAAGCTTATGCATTTATCTTTACAAAAGCTCTCTGATCCCTAATTCTTTCCCCTATTGCCACTGATAGTTAGAACATACACCCTCATGATTCAGCTATGAGGAAGTGATGTAACAAACATAAAATGGATTCCTGCACTGAAACCTACCCCCAGCTTTATGCCCATGGCTTAAACAGCTTCTAATATTGTAAATGTAGTAAATACTTAACAAACAAGCGCCTCAGAACGATATATTGAAGTAGTTCCATAACAGAGGAAATGTTGACAATAATAAAGCCTGGATTCTCCTATCGCCTTATTTCATTAGTTCCCTGTACATGATATGTAATTGGCTGTTATAAAATATATGAGCCATTTTATAATGTTGTATAAAAATGTTTTTGTATACCTTGTAACTTTAGACATTAATTAATCCTTCTACTTTAGTGTGATATAGGTTTGCGTTGTTCAGTCGTATCCGACTCTCCGTGACCTCATGGACTGTAACATATCATGCTGATCCATTTGGTATTAATGGAAGATATACTGGAGTGGGTTACCAGTTTCTCCTCCAGTGGGTCACAGCATACAGCTCCTGGTATTCATAGGTGGTCTCCTATCCAAGTACTGACCAGGCCCAACCCTGCATGCTTTAGGATGATGTGACCTCTTGGTTCCCTGATTGGAATTAAAACCCAGGTTGCATCGATGAAAGCACCAAATCCTAACCACTGCACTAGGGGACCCTCAGTGTAATATACAACTATGTTAATATAGAAAGCCTATAGCTGCCGCCTCCTCTTTATATTGTCATTGATGCTTTATACTTTGTTGTATTCTTCCTCCCTGTGCTTCAGTCTAAATTGCCGCATCCTTTGTGACTCACCAATCAAGCCTCTTCCTCTGCAAACGGAGGGAAGATATTTATTGCATTTATATTGCTTGTTGTTTTGAAGAGCAAAACATTGTTACCACTTTAAGCTTGATTGGTTTGAGCCAATCAAACAAATACATTTAATAAGAGCAAAAATAATTGAGGTATCGAGACATCCCCTCCTGTTACACAAGCATACAATTGGTTAGTCCTGTCCACATGAGTTTGTCACCAGTAAATAAGGAGTACTGATATAATGCAATTACTGCGTAATGAAATGACAGCAAGTTGATTGAATTTCTTAAGCACTGTTAGCAAGCCTTTGAGCACAAAGCTTAATTTTCAGCGCACAGCCTCTACACTATTGACGTAAGCAGGGAAAAGATTAAAATGAATTTCTCATGTCTGGATATTGCATAAGGACAGATTTAATGCCACTTTGGGATCCGATCTGGTGATGTAAACCAGTACTCCACCTTATGATGCCCTGCAGGGCCAGATCGTCTGCCATCCAGTGGTTCACTTGTTTATGAATACAACCAGTAGACAGTGGGCTCTGTATTAGTCTGAATATAATTGAGAAGAGTTTTGTTTGCATAGCATAGACCACTAAAAAGCGTATGCTGTTTAAAATTGAAGTTAACATTTTTTCTTGGCTTTTAAACTGTGTGTATTCACCACAAGCAGAGCTGTAGGTCCTTTTCTATTCGGAATCCGCTTGTCATTTCAAGATTGGGGTGTGCTGATGCGCCACAGCACCACCTGGTGGTGTAAAAAATTTACTGCAGCCAAAGAACTATTCCATCCTCTGATCTGGCTCATAAGGCGCGCTGACAGAAGAGGCCTTGAGCTATGAGCGGCAATGCAGAGTGCCCGCGTCGAACATAGCGAGGGACTCGCCGTCGACTCAGCGCCGTTCGTGTTGTGCCACGTTGGAGATGGAATAGTTCTTTACCTGTAGTACATTTTTCCAACACCACTGCTCAACACCACTGCTCAACACCACTGCTCAACACCACTGCTCAACACCACTGCTCAACACCACTGCTCA